>PVIH01005514.1:0-71852 GCA_004025045.1 Sigmodon hispidus
CAAACTTGAGCTCAAAGTGAAAGTAAAAGCATTAGCAAAGCTGGGGCTGCTTGGTAAGGGCTCTGAGAAGATTTTTAAGGTAGGAATTAAAGGTTATACAAGGATGGGGTCTTCAACCTCACATCCAATTTTTTTGGCTCTTAAGGAGCTGCTTCATTAAGGTTTTTCTGAGTCTGCTCTGCTTGCTAGCAGTGGGAGAGATTCGTGGGTTCCTACACCATATTGAAAAGCAGACAAGAGGGGAGGAGTCAGCATTTAAAGTGATAGCAACATTTTAAAAGCTCTTTGAGTTGAAAATGATTTAGAATTCCTAATAAAACAAATTTAGACTCTCAAAACCTCTAAATGGGGAAGGAAATAAAGATTAAAAAGCCACATAAAGATGGCAGATAAACAGAGAGTCTGGATTCTGGTTATTGCATTTTCTTGTAATTTTTTAACTTTTAAGGAGCTAACTGCAGAGAAACAACTGATTACTAAGGCTGCTAAATTAAACAAATGCATATACTTTAAAGATATCCTGACTTTGAAATCTGTTTATAAGAATATGTTATTTGGGAAAAGAGTTTCTGCTTTTGTCTCCATGGAAGATCAAAAGCTGTGAACTGGTTCTAGGCAGGTGTGGTTCCATTTGCCAAGGCCACCTGAAGCTGATAACAGACCAGCTTGGAGATGTTGGGAGAAGAGATCAGAGTGGGCAGGCAGTGAAGAAGGACAGAGTAAAGGGGGAGAGTTGTACCCCAACCTTGCTGATATAGAAACTCCTGAGTCTACAGACTCAGAGGAAGAGCTGTTGGGAGATATTAATTGGATTAGAGGATATCTTAGGATTGCAAATTGTGAATTGAAACCCCTTTATGACATTCTGAAAGGAGAGTCAGCTTTAGACTCCACGAGAGTGATGACAGTGAAAGCCAGAAAGGCACTGCAGGTAGTTGAACAGAGGTTGCAGGATGCTTGTCTAAATAGGATTGAGGAAGAAAAAGATTTTGCCCTATGCCTTTTGCCTACATTCAGACAACCCACAGGGGTACTATGGCAATCAGGTCCACTGTTGTGGATACACACAAAGGTATCGCCTAGTAAAAGTATAGAACATTACCCTACAGAAGTAGCTGATTTAGCTCAGAATGGCATCCAACAATTCATTTAGTATTTTGGGCATGCACCAGCCGTAATAATTGTGTCATACACAGCAGCACAGGTTAACACCCTGTGTGCTGTTGTTGATGATTGGGCAATTCTTCAATGTACCTTTGCTGGAAAAATAGATAATCATTACCCACAGCATCCTCTTATGACATTTTTTAAGGAGCACCCCATAATTTTTCCCAAGGTCACCACCACAGAGCCGGTGGTGGGAGCTGTCAATGTATTCACTGATGGCTCGAAAACAGGAGTAGGTGCCTATATGGTGCAAGGCAAACAACCAGTTCAACATTAATTTACTCCTGGTACTCCTCAGGTAGTAGAACTTCAAATAGTATATGAAGTGTTTAAAGAATGCCATTTTGCCTTTAACTTGATATCTGACTCAGCCTATGTGGTTAATGCTTTAAAGGTGCTTGAAGTGGCAGGACCAATAAAATCATCCAGTACGGTCACTGTCCTATTTAACCACTTGCAAGACTTGATTTTACAACAAAAGGAGAGATTTTTTCTTCAACATATCCGTGCTCATACTGGCCTTCTGGGTCCACTCGGTGAAGGCAATGCCAAAGTGGATATGTTCCCTAGACAGGACTGGGTATTCTTTATCTCTCCTGTAGTCAAAGCTCAAGAATTTCACCAGCTATATCATGTAAATGCTAAGACCTTACAACAAAAGTTTCAGATATCCAGAGCTGAGGCACATCAAGTAGTTTTGGATTGTGCTCAATGTGTGGTGTACCACCACCCACCTTCCCTAGGTGTTAATCCCAGAGGGATTTTGCCGTTAAAAGTATGGCAAATGAATGTTACTCACATTTCTGAATTTGGCTCTTTAAAGTACGTACATGTTTCTGTAGATACGTGCTCTGGTATTTTGCATGCCACTGCCATGTCAAGAGAGAAAGGACGCAATGTCATTGTGCACTGCCTAGAGGCCTGGGCAGCTTGGGGAAAGCCCCTGCAGGTAAAAACTGACAATGGCCCTGCTTATACTAGAACACAGTTTACTGCATTCTGCAGACAAATGGATGTACAAGTAACTCATGGATTGCCTTACAATCCACAAGGACAAGGTATAGTGGAATGTGCTCATCGCACGCTGAAGGAATGCTTACAAAAACAAAAAGGGGGAATAGGCCACAGCCGCATCCCCAAAAAAGACTATATATAGCTCTGTTTACCCTTAATGTTTTAAATTTGGATGTTGATGGCCGCTTCGCGTCAGATAGACATCTGATTCTCACCCCTAGCCACAGAGGCATGGTGAAATGGAAGGATATTTTCACGGGCCACTGGCATGGTCCTGATCCAGTGCTTACATGGGCGAGAGGTTCTGTTTGTGTCTTTTCTCAGGACCAGCAAGATCCAGTGTGGGTACCAGAACGGCTAACCAGGAAGGTCCAAAATGACAAGTATGATGCTGACTTTGAGGGCGAGGATTGGCCCTGGAATGGGTACCTGTCCCAGTACAAAGCCCTAATGCCATGAGCTTGTTTAGAGCCAGGAGAGATTTTGGCATTACTGCAGCTGTTGTTACAGCTATTTCCCTAGCCACAATTGGGGCCACCATGGCCGCCATTGCTATGAGTCACACCGTCCAGACGGCTTAAACACTTAATAATTTGTCTGCCAATGTAGCCCATGCCTTAGACATTCAAAGAGGCATTTCTGCCCAGCTTAAAGGCGGGCTGATGTTGGTCCACCAAAGGATTGACCTGGTTAAAGAGGAGGTTGATGTCCTCTGGCATATGGCTCAGTTGAGATGCGAATGGAAGTATCAGGCCCTATGAGTGACTTCTATTCAGTATGAAAATTTTTCCTATGCTGCAAATTTGTCTAAAGTTTAGTCAAGTTATTTTATAGGAAATTGGTCAGGTGAATTCGAAGCGATCATGGAGAAGTTGAGAATTGCAATAGTTGCTGTGAATTCAACTTGAGTGGACCCTGGAGTTTCTGAAGGACTGACGAGATGGATGTCCACTGCCCTCAATCATCTGAAGGAATGGGTGGGAATGGGTGTTCTGGCTGGCTTGATGGTGCTGATAATTTTGATTTGCCTGTGGTGCATCTGCAAAATGAGGTTCACACAACATAGAAGCATGGCCATGATTGTTCAAGCCTTCACCGCCATTGAGGCGGGACAGCCCCCACATGTTTGGTTTGCTGCCTTGAAAGAGTAATGTTTGGCATGGGTTGCGAGGCTAAGCACTGCACATGGTTTTGCCTAGGTAAGGCTTCATGAAGAGCATGCCTAATTGCATACAGGTTGGCACCCACTATCCTGTCCTCATGAAAACGGGTGCCGGACAGGTCTGTCCCTGTCTGAGTGGATGACACCTAGATTAGGGATAGCACAAGTCCTCTTGCACAATGGGGATTAGGCCTCTGCTCTTGCCCGCTGCTTTTGCTTGATTTATTAATTATTAAATAAGGGGGAGATGTAGAGAGCTGCCTGCTGCTGTGCCCTAGAGATGATGCTGATTTCTGGCCTCCACCCTCCCCCCCCCCGTGGGTGAGTGCTCTCTTTTGATAAACAACTCCTTATTTGGCTTGAGCCTGGGGCGTGGTTTGCTGTTGCATATGTGGACCTATGAGCTGTGCCCACATGGCTTATTGGGATTGGATGCCCTGAGAGTTTCTAGTCAGTGGGCAGGGTTTCCCGGGGAAGGAGAAGGAGAAGAAGAAGAAGAAGAAGAAGAAGAAGAAGAAGAAGAAGAAGAAGAAGAAGAAGAAGAACAAGAGAGAACAATTGTAAAGGTCCCGAATAAACTGCTGAAAGAAGATCCTGGGTGTTGCGCTTTCCTTGCTGGTAAGGGTGTGCGCGACATATATATACTTTTATCCATGCACATTAATTATATATGATGGTGGATTTTGTTATGACATCTTATACATCTATACAATGTATATTTTATCATATTTACCCCATATTAGTTTCTCTTGCTCCTCAGTCACCTCTGCTGATCTGAATATTGCCCCAGACATGCTCCTTTCTCTTCTTATGGTTATTTGGGGTGGGGTCTGACAATGGGAGGGGAGGCTTAGGGAATTATTTATTAGAGCATAAGCTTCCTACCAGTGGCTACATCACTGGAGAAAATGTCTCTCCCTCTCCTACTGGCTATCAATTCCTGTAGGGAGGACAGGGCTTAGTGAACCTTTCCCCCTAGACAACATTATCTACCTGCAGATATCCATCCAGTCTTCATGGAGTGGCAAGACTTGTAGTCCCCCACACCCACACCCCCAGGCACCATGGCAGGTTGTCAACAGATCCACTCTTGCACAGCTCTTACGCTAAATAATCACAATTTTTGATGTCCGGTATGCAATGACAATGTCATACTTCACTTCACTCCGCTCCATCCTCCTCTGGCTCTCATATTCTTTCCATCTTGTCTTCTGCAATATTTTCTGAGTCTTTGTGAGAGAGTAATGTGAACATCAGACTTAAGACTGAGCATCTGCAGCCCATTGTTCTAACCTCTCTGCCCACTGTAAAGAGGAGTTTCTCTGACCAAAACAGAGGGAAGCGCTGGTCTATCGATATAACACAACTATTCAGAAAGCAATTGTGTAAACACATTTTCATTTAGCAAAACAAAAGTATCAGCTTCCTCAGTATGACCCATATAACTTTCCCAGCTTTAGGCTTCTAGCTAGGCTTACAGAACTGGATGTGGATTCCCTCCAGGGGAGAAGGCCTCAAATGCAATCAGAAAGTGATTGGTAAATCCTCCCCGCCTCAGTGCTGATTTGCTATTGCTGAACCAATCAGTTGGTATCTTTTACCTGTTATATCCATTCAGGACAAATCTGTTGTTTTACCAATAATCTTTTATATCTTCAGAGTGTCCTCAAGCTGGGGAAGAGCCTAGGCTTCAGGTCTACTGCCTCTTAGTGGATATTCAGTTGTTATTTTCTTCTTTGGAAACCCTCCTGTAAAGATATTTACAGTATCTTGTCTTAGATACTTTGTAGTAATATTTGTGGCCTGATGATCAGCTACAGTTTTTTCAATTATGTCAAAAGAAAACAAACAAAAGAGCCCCAAAGTCAAGGGCTAAATCAGGTACAACTGCAGTTGAGGCTCTGAAGTTGCCCGGACTCCATTTCCTGTCTTTGTCTATTGAGGCCCCAGGCAAAGGTACCCTGTGGGTCCAAACTTAGGCATCCAATACCCAGGTCAATAGCACAGAGGAGGGCCAGCCTTCCTGGTGGACAGTTACAAATATTGGAATTGGATTTCATTAGCTCTGTTGATTGACTTCAGTCAAATGCTAACTCGGAATTCACTGTGGCCAAAGGGTTCCCCCAACCAAGTCTTTGTTTTCCTCTAGGGTCCTCAACCTTCCTAATGCAGTGATTCATGTTGTTTAACACCGTTCCTCATTTTGTGGTGACCCCCAACCATAAAATTATTTTTGTGGCTGCTTCATAAGTGTAATTTTGTTACTATCATGAATTATAATGTGAATATTTTTGGAGCTAGAAGTTTGCCAAAGGCCTCATGATCCACAGGCTGAGAACTGCTGCTCTAAGGGGTAGCTAGAATGTGCAGCTGACGAGTGGCATAGGAACGAAGTTGAATGCTATAACTTGAAGAGCAGTGAACTCATACAGCATAAAAAGGAATGGGCACATCCTGCCTGTCATGACATTTAAAAATTCTATTAGGTCCTGTACTTTATCCAACTACATGTGCCTGTCAAGTTCATCACAAGTATGTAGCTATCATAGTTCTGTAACTATAATATGAAAATTTGTACAACCAACATAAAATTTTCTGAAAATAACTTAGAAGTAATTGTATGTGTCTTAAGATACACTTGACCTTTATAAAGGGATAATGCACTAGATGCATCAATAAATGTATAAATAGTGAATAAATACTTTATTTCCTTCAAGATGCTGATTGAAGAATCTTTCATGGATATTCTGAGTGATTAGTCAAAATGTCATTGTGTGTTTGATTAACTAACCATGAAAATCTGCATTTAAGGAGTCCTCTTGGTCTACATGTGAGATTTTGGGTTTTATAACCAGTAATCATCAGGTTTCTAGTTATATTTCCCACCAGAAACTGTTGGCTATTTATATGTTACAAAAAGACACAGGAAGTTAAAGATAAATCAATGTGTATTTTTAAAATACTTTTATATGTTTGTGTGTCTTAGTTGGGGGTTTCTATTGCTGTGAAGACACACCACAGAAACTCTTATAAAGGAAACATTTAATTGGGGCTGGTTTACAGTTCAGAGGTTTATTCCATTGTCACCATGGTGACACCCAGACAGACATGATGCTGGAGAAGGAGCCGAGAGTACTACATCCAGATCTGCAAACAGCAAGAAGAGAATGAGACAGTGGGCGTGGACTAAGCATCTGAGACTTCAAATCCCATCCCTGAGACACATTTTCCCCAACAAAGCCACACCTACTCCAACAAGGCCACATCTCCTAATGGTGCCATTCTCTATGGGCCTGTGGGGACCATTTTAATTCAAACCACTTCAGTGTGAGTGTGAGGTACTGGGGAATGAACCTAGAGCCTCATACTTGCTACAGATGCATTCCAGTATAGATGTCTTAGAGCTCCTTTTCCCCTTAAACAGTAAAAACATTGCTTTAGTTTATAGAACAACAATACTAATAAAAATTAGATAGGTATGATATCATCATATTTAGAAATATTTGCTGAACATCTGTAACAGTATTACAAGCCTGCTTGTAAGGCCAGTTTATCTCACATTTGGTTTTAATTTGGATAAGTGAAGTCATTGCCGTTGCTGGAAGTTCATCCACCCCAAACTCATATGTAACTTCTATAATATTTGGGAAGGTAATGATTCAGGAAGATCATAGAGAAGGCTCTAACCTGGTACCACTGGCACCCTTCCTTCCTTCCACGGAGAGGCCAGGCAGCAAGCAAAAGGCCACAGGAGGACCACAGAGGGGAGAGATGATGGGCAAGCCTGAGAGTTAGAGGTTATGGATTCCTGAGTTTCTAGCTTTCAGAATGGTGAGAAATAAGTTTGGATGGTGGAAGCCACCTCCTTCCACAGTGTTCTGTTACGACAGCTCTCCAGGATGAACACAGTCACAAACTCACAGACCTCAATGAAGACAGATCCCCTCTGCTCACTCTCCACACTCAGATTTTCAGTTCTCAGGCTCGGTAATCAGTCTTAGAAAATTTTCTGTGGAAATTGTGTAAGCAAATTTCCCTGTAAATCATTCATTTTTAAAATTTAAGTAAAAGTTGTTGCATTTTCATATTCTTATAAAAAGAATAAACAAACCACTGGGTCTCTTAGAAGATTATGCCAGAGAGTTTTTTAAAAGAAAAAAAAAAACTATGCATCTGTGAAAGTCTTAATTTGGACAAAAAAAAGATCACTTAATTATAAGACACAGCCAATAATCCAGTTCCAAAATATTTCTCCATAATATTTCTTTTCAAAAGTATCTGCTTTTTAGCTGAATTTATTAGCCTTGTTCTCTACCCTGAAGTGATAGACTGTGTGTGGATTTATTTTAATCTGATAGGGAGTGTTGTGCCGACACATGAATAGATAATAACAAATTGGGAACAGCTGTCTTTTTGTCAAATAAAAATGCATTTTCAAGTTTAACAGAATCCAAAGCCTCTGTCTCAAGATCACCTGGGAGCATCAATATGGATAAAATATTTCCAGTCACTTCTCATGTCATTACTAAGTATTACAAATACTTTGCTGTGTGGTGATGTATGAAATCTGTCACATTAACCATATCAGTGGCTTTTATCACATGTTGTGCTGTTCCAGCCTTGGGACCCTTGTGACAATTCCTTCTCTATGAAAAGTGCAGTGACGTTTTCATGGCTGAGCCCAGCGACAGCCCCTTCCTGGGAAGCCTTCTCCCCTGTGTGGCTATATTCCCATAGCTCCTGTAGGAAATACTGTTTCCATTAAAGATTCATTGCATTATTAAGAATACATCTATTCTGCTATTGCTTTCCTTACTTGCTCATCACAAATAGCAATTTCTTTTTCTTGCAGATTTCACTGCTGAACCTCACTGTAACCAGTGCAATAATCTCAGGAGGATTTGAGACAGTTGTATTTTTATTCACTTTACATCAAATCTCCCATAAGGTGTAATATTTATTGTTATTGTTTCTTATTTTTGTCTGTCTACAGTAATTTATATACAATCATCCCTTGTGATCTTGGAATGTGGATATTTGTTACATATTTAATAAATCCTGGGATATCAGAGAGACCACACAGTCAAATCCTAGGCAGACAGCTCAGGAAATCCTTGATCCTTGAGTACAAGAATAAACAGCTGAGTCAATCATACACACCTTTAATCCCAGCACAGGGAAAGCTGGGAGTGGGACCAACACCCTTAATCTCCTAACTCCAGACACAGAACTTCTTCTGTTTCTGTGAGTTCAAGGCTACATGCCTTTAATCCTAATCTGAAAGGGATAGGGTATATAAGGGCTGTAGAAACCAGTCAGAAACAGAAGCAACTGGCAGAAGCAACAGGCAGAAGAGACCAGGAGTGAGGCTGAGGAAGTTGCAAGACAGCTGGGTGAGAATTGACTGTGGTGCTTCCTCTCTCTGATATTTCAGCCTTCCCCTGATATTTGGCTCTGAATCTCATTTATGCAACCCAAAATTGTGCTACTACATTGGAACACGGTTTCCAGGGTACCTGAGAAGTGTCCAGAATCCATGGATGATCAGTTTACATATATCCTATCTTGTACTTTCCCATATACTTTAAATCATATCTATATTGCTTATAGCACCCGAGAAAATATAAACACTGCAACTAGCCTTTAGACAGCATTGTTTAGGGAACAATGACAAGGTTGAGGAGTTGTAACATGTCTATTACCAGTGCAAACACTTTCTTGAATGCAAAAACTATTAGTGGTCAGTAGACTCTGTTTCTGAAAAACCCAAAGACATGGGAGACCAACTATCCCAGACGTGTTTGAGAACCAAAAAAATGCATTTTATCTTCTCATCATATTGTTCTTCATTTAATTATTTCTACTATACTTCCATAAATATGTAGGTGTACATGAGTGTGAGTGTGGGTGCATATGTGTGTGACTGCATAGGAAAGCCAGAGAACAACCTCAGATGATATTCCTGAGACATTGTCATTTCTTTTTGAAACAGGGTCTCTAATTGGCTTGATTATCCATCAAGGAATTGAGGCTGCTGCTGAGTCCCAGAAAGCCACCTACATCAGCAGCTGGGGGATTACCACCATGTAATTGTGTAACCTCTAGGTTTGTGCCACCATGCCCAGTTATTTTCAGATGGGTTCTGGGATTCAAACACAGGCCCACCAGCTTGTTTGGGAAACTACCAGACTGGGTTGCCTTCTAAGTTCTTATACTATTGTTGAATAAAACAGGAAGCCACCTTTCCCTGAAGGTATATATTTTGTAAGATGCTTAATCCAGAGAAAATTTCCAAGGTATTGTTTTGACCATCGTATGTTTTTAAATATTGTTGAGTAGCAAGAACATAGCAGGTTTGTCTTTGTCCAAATACCCAGGTTCTAAATGCTAAGTCTAAGCATTTAACCAATACTCCATGACACTGAAGATCAGATTTTTCAGATTTTCACTAATAACAATGAATGCACATTGCCACTGACTTAAATAGACTCCAACTTCTGCATTTTAAATAGGCATCATTACTTTTGAATTTTTTATATATTTATTTATTATGTATACAGTATACAGAAGAGGGTACCAGATGTCATTACAGATGGTTGTAAGCCACCATGTGGTTGCTGGGAATTGAACTCAGGACCTCTGGAAGAACAGTCAGTGATCTTAACCTCTGAGCCATCTCTCCAGCCCCCTGCTTTTGAATTTTTGATAGACTTAACAGATCTGATTGCCGTTATTTTCACCAGGCTAGTGCAGTACACAGTGAGTTCTTTCAAAAGTAAGAACTATGTCAACTCTACTCTTTCCTAGGAAAAGCTTTACCTTCAACTTAGAGGTCCTGCTTTGTTGTTGTTGTTGTTTGTTTTGTTTAGCTGAAATGGCATTTAAGGTAGTTTAAACCAAACAATAGTACATATAAATTCATACCTCTGTACATCAAGTCTATTACAGGGTACTAGCTCTGGGAAGTTTTGTAGTGGGATTATGTTATTACATTGTAAATAATTGCCCCACCTACTGGATTAATAAAAAATGCTGATTGGCCAAAGGCAGACAGGAAGTGTTGGTAGAGCTACTAGACTAAGAAAACTCTAGGAACATCTTAGAGCAAGGCAGACACACCAGAGAGATGCCAGAGAATCTCCAATGTTTGAACTCCTAGATGATTTGCTTAAATCCAGCCATTATCCTGGGACTTAGCTACACAGGCCACTAAATTCCAGTTAGTTGCATAGCTATTTATTTAAATTGCCTCTGTAGAGAAGCCACTTAAATATCTATCACTCACAGTGAAAAATATTCCTTACCAACACAACTGTCAACTTCCCCTTATAGTTTGTTTTGCTGATATTTTTATTTCTCTTCAGCTCTGTTTGTCGATTGTATATTTATACTTTGAATCAAGAACCATTATGTCTTAAGTACTAAACAAAGAATGATAGTGTACAATAAATGCCAAACTGCTAAGCTATCTAACCTTGGGGAAATATCTGGATTTTTCTGATCTTCAGTTTTCTTATTGGAAGAGAGAAGTCACTTTTTCAAAGCCTTCAGTTTATTGTAACAATTAACTAAAAATATGTCATGTTGGATGCTGTCATGTACCTGGCACTTAATACCAGGGACAATTTAGACGCAAGGCAGATTGGTGGAGTAATAATGGCTACCATTTATAAAAGGCTACTATCTACCTGCCAGGCACTTTTTTTTTTTAAGCTACCACTTTAAATTTTACAAACCCCTGAAGGACATTAGCACTGTCATTCACCAGATGCTAGAACCTAGATTGGAAGAGAGCAAAGGTTAGCAGCTGGCAAGGGCTATACCAGGATAGACAGCCAGCTCGGTTTGACTCCAAACTTAAATACTTTCTACTACACCAAGCTGTTGTTGAGGAAGGTGCAAGAGATACAATAGAACTTACTTTGAGTTCTGAAAACAATAAAGCAAATTTCAGTAGAAGAAGAGCTTTGCCAGTTTTGACGGACAAAAAAACATTGTTATTTATTAGAAAATAGGAGCAAAACTTGATACATCAAAACTCCCATCTTCAACCCTAGCACAATGAGAGCAGGGTAGATGATGAGGGCCATCTATTTCCTACTCTTCTTGTTCCAACAAGTTGGGGAGGCATTCAATATCTGGCATGCTTCAAAGAATGTGCCCCTTTCCCCTTGTTCTATTTTCCTCTGTGTTGCTTCAATAAAACACTGGAACAAAAACAATTTAGGAAAGAATTTATTTCCTCTTAGAGGTCTCAGACCATCACTGGGGGAAGTCATGGCAGAAGGAACCCCAAGCAGGAACCTGAAGCAGAAATCATGGAGGAACGCAGCTTGCTGGCTTGCTGGGAAGTTCATACATGGTTAGCGTTTCTTCTACAACCGCAGACTACATGCCCAAAGAATGGTGCTGCCCAAGTGGGCTAGGTCCTCCGGCGACAATTATCAACGAAGACAGTGCCTCCACAGACACAGGCCCATCTAATCTAGACAATTCTCTTGGGTAACTGCAGGCTGAATTAAGTCAAAGTCAAGGTGAATTAGGACTTCCCTCTGAAGTACAGAGAAGAACAAGGGTTTTTTGTTGTTGTTGTTCTGTTTATTTTTTCTCATACAGCTGATTTTATGCAAGCAGGCTTTCCAACTCAACCTGTACCCTGTGGAGTTTGTTCAATTTTGGGGTTCTGCACTAGCAGACTCACTAACCTAGCAGCTCTAACACCATAGCCAGTTCCAGTCTGACCAGTAACAACATAGTTTACATTTTGGTTTCCATCCATGTAACACTTGAGCTATCTCAATTTGAGCATAACACTAAAACCTTCTAAAACTTCAGCAGTAGGTATTCAGCAGGCCGTGATAGGAAACATATTCAGACAAGTTCAGAGAGGACTCCATGAAACTGGTGTGATGTGGAGTATATGGTGAAGAGCATGAAGATAAGACAGATGAGGTTAGGTAATGGGGTGCTTCCAAGGAAGGCAAAAAGTCTGGACTTGATATGGGAGAAGAATGTGGATGAAATTTCTCAGTGGATGAAGACAGGACACCTTAGTGCTTGACCCCCCAGAGTGAAAGAAAATGACATTTTTTTTCCCCCAGCACAGACAAGAATGAGTATGCCTGGAGTCAATCCTCTACCAGAGGCTCCTTCTTAAATTTCTGAGGAGGAAGGAGAGGCTGTAATAGGAAAGTCATCAGGGAAAGACTGAAGGGCTGCCTAGGAGATCTCTGCAGGAAAATGATTAGGTGATGGTGACCACCTTGCTATGGGCACAGCACAGAGGGTTTGGGGGCAACCTCTGAAAAAAAGTATTGAGTGGAAATCCTGAACTGGTGGAAAATGGGGCTCAGCCTCCAAATGTTGGGTCTGAAGTGCCACACATAGATGTATTCCTGGTCACTAGAGACAGGGAAGCCAGGGCAGGAACGAGATTCTGAACATAGGAGGTCAGCACCCTTATAGAGGCGGCACATTCTTGAAGAGCGCTATGGGATGCATAAATATGGAAATTACCAGAAATGGCAAGGGTACTAACAGGAACATTGGTGAGGAGTGGATGGAAGAGAGGAGACTACGTTCCTGGATTAAACGTTGCACTCAGGTTCTTAGCAGAGCAGGGCAGTTATGCCCTCTCTCCACATTACAGCCACAGTTGAATACAAAGTAGCCTCCTGCTCACCAGCCCCACTCTGTCTCCAGTGCCTACTTCCTTTTACTTGGGCTGTAGTAACATCCTCGCATCCTCTGTTCTCTCCATCCCTTTTAGAGATGAAGGGTGGCTCTGGGATGCTCAGGTTCGAGTCCCAGCCGGGGAATGGGCACCCACTGTGCTGCCCATCTGGTCGGCTCTGCAGCCGGCCGCTAGTTTCTGCTGTCACTTGGACTGCCGCAGGCCAGCACCCTCCCGGGGGTGGAATTTCTGCAGTGTCCCCCGCTTTTGTTGCAGGGTCCCCCATACACAGACACCCCGTTACTTTTCTTGAGATGCTCGGTTCTTGATGAGGATCCGGGAGAGGACAGGGATTCCGGTGGTGCTTGGAAGCTGCTGGGCTCCGGGCGGGGATCGAGAGGCGGGAGCCGCGGGGGCTGCGCTGCAGAAGGGGAGGAGAATGGGGAGGAGCTGGGGGGCCGGCGCGGGGAAGGAGGGGTCTTAAGGGGCGGCGAGCCCAGGTCGGACTTCCTCGGAGCCTGGCTATCAGAGAAGATCTCACCTTTTACTCCAGCTCTCTGCCCTATCCCGCGCCTTCCAAAGCCCCGGAGCCTGAGCACGGTGAGTTTGGCTAGGAGACTGAATGGCTGCGGGCACCAGGGGTGCTGGGAGGAGGGGACGAATCTACAGGACCCAAGGAAGTTTCCAGGGTCCGCGCGGGGCCCATAGCCTCCAGTCTCACCCTCTTCTTTTTTCTTAGATGTGGAAACGCTGGCTGGCGCTAGCGCTGGTGGCCGTCGCCCTGGTCCACGGCGAGGTAGGTGACCAGTCTCTGGGGTTTGCATGCCTGGCAGCCGGGCGTGAGCCCCAGAGATGCTCTCTGGGGATGGGAGTGGGGGTCCCCACCCGTGCAATAGTGTGGGGCTCTGGGGGCGCTCCGAGCAGAAATTCTACTTAACAAACTTAAATCTCATTTGTGAAGTAGTTTGGACCATTAGGCTGGAGCCCCACCACGCCTAATATGGAGGAGGCTGGGGAGAGGGGACAGACTGGGCGGATAGGAGCAGAGGTGGCTGCCAGCAGCAGCAGCCGCAGCAGAGTTCAAAAAGGCGCCTTGAGTTCTGTTCACTTTAGAGGAAACTGCGAACAGTACAGACTTTTCCTTTCCAAGTCTTTTCTTTCTCTTTTATGGAATGAATTAGGATTCCCCCAAATGCTTTTTCTTCTTTGTAAAATATCCTGGGTTTTTGTGTTGTTTTGTTGTTATCTGGGCTCCATGAGAGCCTTATTTACAGTCCAAATTTTTCCTTAAACTTAGTTGAGCAAGTGTGAGAATTTGTGGTTCCCCCTTGGGGCCTTTGGTTTCCAGTTCAATTATGCGACAGCTCTCTTTCTTCTCTCCCTTCCTTCCTTCCTCTTTGTCCTTCTCTTCTCCCTCTCTCTCTTCTCTTTTAATGTTTTCCTTTTAACCCCAGTGACCTTCCTGAGACACTCAAAACAACCCAACAAACCCCAGGCTCACAAGCCCCTCTGTTAACTCAGAGGTTTATGAGCAGAAAATAAACAATTCCAAATTCCCTGGGCCCCAGTCTCCAGAAAAGTGAGGTCAGAAACTAAACATTTGATAATTATAGCAGGAAATGTGGAAAGAATTAAAAAGCATGAGAAAGAAGAAATGGAATGCACATTACAAAAGCAATAGCTCCCTGGTGGGTGGTTTCTAGCCCCTCTCAGTTTTTCTTTCACAGATTAGCCCCACCCTATGCATCATGGCTTGATTCTGTCCCAGAATTCATAAATGCATACAGTCTTCTTACTTTAAAAAAAAAAAAAAACCAACAACAAACACTGTATTGATGTTTCCTTTAATTCACTCCATCACTGATTGAGGTAGAAACAAGCTATTTTTATTCCCAGTAAAATAAAAGCAGCAAGTACTACTAGTTGAAATAAAATTCTACTTTAATCATAGAGAAACTGAGTCAGAGAAGCTTGTGTAACTTGTCAAATGCCTTCAGTTATAATAGCGGGGACAAGCTGGAAAGCAAAGCCTTCTAGCTCCAGACCTCTTGACCAGCCTCTTCCTCACTGCCTGACCCCACTTGCAAGCATGGAAGCTTAGAATTTTCCAAGCATGTTGACATCAGATGTTGGCTGCTTATATCATATGTATCATTTCTTGTAAGCCTTCCAAACCCTGTGAGGTGGGCTTTGTTAATTCCATCTTACGCAGCAGGGAACAGCGTCAAGGAAACTAGTTAAATTGTCCACCTTCATATACCCGTTAGCTCTGGCAGTAGATCAGTATGTGCCCAGTTCAAATCCCTCCACATCCATTTTTCTTCAGAGTCTGAATTGAGAAAATATCCCTGATTTTTAGCCCCCGTTAAAGAATACTACTCCTTCCCTGTTATGGCCCTCAGGTGTCTCCTCTAATCCCAGCACTAGGGAAGGCAGAGGCAGGCAGATATCTGTGAGACCAGCCTGGTCTACGTAGTGAATTCCAGTACAACAAGAGCAACATAGTGAGACCCTTTAATCAAATGATGATGATAATAAAATAAAAAGACAGTTGCTGTTTTGTGATAGATGAGGTTAGTTTCACAGCCAGTTTAAGCATTGCCAACTAGTTCGTGAAATGACAGAAGTCTTTGCAGAAGTAAGGGATTGTGATTCATCAGCACGAGGCTGTGTGTTTGTCCCAAGGTCTGGGATCTGTCCCAGGTAACCGGCACTTCACTCTGACTTCCTCATCTCACTGCACTGCAGGGAGAAGCTCACCTCAGGTAGTCAGGCCCTCAGCTGCAATTTCCTGCTGAAACTCTATGGAAGAGCCTCCAGTATTCAGTTCCCAGGCAAAACCTGTGGGGGGAAGGTGGGGGGGGGCAAAGGAAAGTGCTGAGGCATGAAAACTGAGGGAGTTGGTGCAGAAAGGAGACTAAGAAGTCAAGACACACTCACAATGAAGAAAGACCACACACACGAGCCACAGCCACGCTGTATTTCATGACTTCACTTTACTAAAGATTATTATCTTTTAATCAAGCCAGCCTTCATTGCCTGACCTTTCAGGTAACTCTTGGCAAGTTTTAATGCACATGTTAAATATTGCATCTTTAATCATGGCTGAAAAAGTAAATTGATCCTCTCTATGGCAGATGTGACTTGGCATACATTTTAAACACTGTATTTGCAGTTAATGAAGCTTGCAGTAGAAATTCTTTCCCTTGTTAACCATAAGAACATTCAGCAAACACTCAAATATGGTATTTCTAGCCTTGTGGCATGAGTCCATTTTAGTAAAATTTAGATCTGCTGCCATTGTGCAAACATTGTTGAACTCTTAAAAAAAATGAAACATAGAAAATAAAGTGAACTTTCTTGGTGCTTTTTGCTGTAATAATCAAACCCAAGGATTTTAATTTATTTTATTAAATGGTGATGGTTTTACAACTCCTGTAGGTTTTTATAAAACCCAAAGCCTTTAGGGTCAACTCTCAGAATCAGAGCTATTCATTCTCAGGGAAGGGTGGCTGGTATGCTTTTAATGTTAGTGTGTAAATCTATTTGGTTACATTTGAAAAACTATTATGAATCTCACTAAGAGAAGTATTACATTGTCTTCACACCTGACACCTCAGAGTAACAATGTGATGTTCCTCCCTCCTTCCTTTGTATTGTCTCTCTACTTTACCACCAGGGTGTTCCTTCAACCAGCCTCCATTAGAATTCTGCCCCATCCATATGAGCACATACTCATGTTCTTCAGAGCTCTGCACGTGTTTAGATATACACATATTGGACTGGCTGGGGTGGGGGCAACAGCAGAGGGGTGATGTTCTACCAACTCACACCCATTGAGAATGGACACAGTTCTTTAGGAAGCTTTTATACGGGTGATCTAGAGAAATCCAGGCATCACTTTGTGTGCCCCTAGAGTCTTGAGGAATGTAATTCAGGTCCTCTGTTTGACATGACATGCAAGAGGGGACGCATAGCCCAACTGCCTACTTCAGGAGAACAGTCTTAGGAAGTGTCCAAGTGCCCCTCCATGTGTGCCTTGGCTTAATTTTGCTGTGATTCCCAGCATTCCAGTCTAGAAACTCATTGTAAATGACATATACAAGGGACAGATTTACAGAGGCAATCACTCATTCCAGTAGGGGATCCACACTTGAGCTGGGAGCTAGAAATGTGTCCCTTGAGACAGTGGTGTGGGTAAGCAATCACAGTGCGGCAGACAGATGCACTGAGCCTAGCTGTAGGCATTCTACTCTAGCAGACTGCCAGGGCTTTGTCCCTTTGGAAGCTGCTCTGCTTAATGTCATTTACACCTCCCCAGCTGTATGTAGTTAACAACTCAAAACTCGGGCTGTATCTGCCAAGCTGGGAAGGGTTAGGAATACCTCTGCATTCTGTAGAACTGCCCTTGAGCCAACAGTGTAACCCACACCCCCCAACTATAGCTTCCAAGAACCTGCAGCTTGCACGTTAGACACCAAAATAATCTGTTTATCCTGTAGCAAATAAACTACTTGCTGTGATTCTGAAGGCACCGTTGGGAATTGAGAAGTTAAAGCATAGCAGGAACAGTGCTGAATAGCCAAAACAGATGGGCAAGCACCTGACAGATGGAGGTGCCGCTACTGTCAATGTCTTTAGAAGGTAGACCCATGACAGTTCCTATCCAAGAGGGTAGGGTGATGGGATTCTCATGCAAACAAATTGAAGACTTGTCATAGAAGGGATTATGGCTGAAGTAGATAAAAGGACCCCAGTGGTATATCTGAAAAAAGTGGTCAGCTAGACAGCGGTACAGGGGTAGACAAGAAAAAACGGTAAAGGATAAGCCATAAATACTCAGGACCACATTTGTGAATTGGAAATCTTTTTCTTTCTCCTTGTCAAATAACCAGATATCCAGGGGAACAACAGGTATCTATTTTATTGGCTTCATAATATCAGACATTATATTATTAGAAAAAAATAAATAATGTTCATTTTGTAAGTCAAGTGGTGAGTGACTTTGAAAGTTAAATACATACCCCTTCCCAGATTGCCCAATAGCAAACCCTGTGGCTTTGGCAAAGATGCTTTCTCCAAGAGTGATCCATGAATGGCTCAAGGCTTCCCATCATTGGTTGCTGTTAGATGTAAGATTGTCCAGTTCAGGACAAGCATACCTTGCACAGGTACACAGAGCAGGATCTAGGATGATGTGCAAGGCTGCACTCTGCCCTCCGGTTCTTTAAGGTCTACTGATGGGCCAGGAGCTTTAAGTGCTAACAGATAAAATGTAGATTAGAATGACATTATTAGCAAGTGATTTCAAGGACAGCCTGGCTAAAAGAGATCGTTCTAGGCCAGCCAGACCTACATGGTAAGACCCTGTGTCAAAAAAAGAAAAAAAAAATCTGGGAGGTCCTTCTATAATTTTTTTAAAATTCTCCTTTTTTAAAAAAAGATTTATTTATTTTATGTGTATGAAGTTCTGCCTGCAAATATGTCTGTGAACTCCCTGTGTGCAGGGAGGTCAGAAAATGGCATTCGATCCCCTGGAACTAGAGTTACAAGATGGTTGTAATCTGCCATGTAGGTTCTGGGAACCAAACCTAGAACCTCTGTAAGAACAAGAACCCTTAACCACTGAGCCATCTCTCCAGCCCCTGAGAATTCCTCCACATTAGTAAAATAAGCACACCTATAATGTGTAGTTTGATAAACTTTTATATCCAGACATTCTCAGGTAGTCACTACCCAGAGAACATAGAGAGTTGGTGAATAAAGACTTCTAAGCCTCGTAGTGGAAACAGTGTGTGAAAGGTTGACCCAGCATACATTCAATCATGCCTTGTTGGACAGTGATTCTCTTTTAATCAGCCTCTTGATATCTAGTAACATTTGGCAAATTTTTAGTCTGCATTTTAGCAATAATGAATTTTTACAAATCAGTGGAAAGGTTAATTAATTCTCTCAGGAGTCATACAATATAGATATTATGTAAGTATTTGGATGTGTAATTGATTATTGTATTTAAAAAGAGTATTCATAAGATGCCAATCATGTTATTTAGAACAGCTGTAAATTTAGAACTACCCTGTCATCTAATAGGAGAAGGGAGGTTTATGTGCCATTCTGAGCTGTATTTCAAAACCTTACCTGTAAGTGGTGAGATGGAGGTTAATTTTACTCGTTGTTCTAGTTTTTACTATATTTGCCAATTTTTTACGAGTATATCTTAGATTCATGTCTCATGATAATATTATACTTTTTCTCACATTATGTGCATCTGTGGGTATTGACATGTGTGTGGACACTTAATGGGGGGTCATGCATATATGTCTGAATGTGTGTGGAGACCCAATGTGTGTAGATGTTTTCCCCTATTGTTCTCCACTTTAAGAATTGAACCAAGGTCTCTCAGTTTAACCCAGAACTCAGCGATACAACTAGTAGACACAGCCATTCTGCTCTAGGGATTCTGTTTCTGTTTTCAAAGTGCCAGGTGGGTTTGCAGTCAGGCCACCATGTCTATCCAGCCTATGTGGGTTTTGGGCATCTGAATTTAATTGCTTACATTTACATGGCCAGTGCTTTTCCACTGAGCTGCTCCTCAGCCCAATATTAACTTTTTCTTTAAACAAAATGACATTAAGAGGAAATATTCCTCTTGGAAAAGGAAAAGGTCACAGGAATCCACATGACATCAAGGCTTTAGGTAAAATGTCCAAAGACTAGCACTAACAGGGATTGCTTTAAGAGAATATGGTGGATGATACTCTATAGCTTCCAGAGAATTGATCAAATCAGTAATCTGTGAAGATCTTGTTGAACATCATAGGCTGTGAAAATAAGCTCCTCCCAACACTGGAATAAATGGTTCACTAGGATGACATGAACAAGCGTATGTGCAATCCTTACTTGCCCCCACCCATGACAGACATTACTAATCAATCATAGAATTCTTTCCTACTGAATTCAGAGGAGGTTTGAAAATCTTATTCAACAGTATTCCATGTGGCCATTAGCAATGAGTCAGAGTATTTGTGTGAGATGAAAGCTGTTTGTCATTCCTGCTCAGTCCAGTCTGGCAAGCACTGACTAATTTTAACTGAAATAAAGGAAGAAGGATAAGGAGGGGGGCTAATAATAAGAGAAAGTTCAGGACGGTGAGATGGACGTAGTGAACAAGAGGGGATGGGTTGACCTGAGGTTGAAAGCATCCAGAAAAGCCTCTTACCAGCATCTGGCTCAAGCATCTAAGCTGTCTGGTGACTGTAGCCAACACTGTGATGTTGGCCATCAGCAAAGGCATGGCAGAGAGAGTGTTCTTGGCTGCTCTGATAAAATCATGCTGGCTCTGGTTAGGACTCTGAGAGCTGCTGCTATCACAGACAGCAGCTTCTGCATTAGCAGACTAGCTTGCTAATAGAATGTTCTCTGGCTAGTTATAATACAAAAAATAGCCTATAAATTTGCATTTTCTGTTGGGGTTGAAAGATTTCTAGGTAATCTCTTTATGGACTTTTTACGTCCTCATTTGGAAGTAATTATTATTACACAATTCCCAGGATTAAGTCTGAATTTGTACTGCCTGATATGTCCTGAATAATCCAGACACTATTTGTGACCAATCAGGACATTGCCAAATGAATCATGTAATGCTGTGTTGCAGGCACATACATGTGTGTATGGTATGTGTGTATGAATGGGATATTTGAATCCATATAAGAAAGTGACTCTTACCTCCTTTGTTATTTTTGAAAAGAAAATCCTATGTCTGAGGGAAAAATTGTCTTCCCCCAGTCCCTCATTTATCCTTCAGTGATACTTAATAAATATGACTTATTAATCTGCAGAAGCCTCAGGCCCTTACTGGGATGTGATATCAGTCATTCCACACATTTCTTTCCATTAGCAGAGGTGGGAGACTAATAAGACTTTACAGGTCTTTTCCTGGAGGCACTGTCCCCATTACCAATGGTATACAGCCCAAATGGGTCTAGTCTGGCCATTAGGGAACCCCTGAATGAGTAGGCAGCCCTTCTCTCCTCTTGCCTCTGGTTTAGACAATTCTGAAATGAGCAGTGGGATGCATGGTCTCTGCCCAACCACAATTCCAGAGGCTGAACCCGGGCAGATGGTATCATTTCTGCTTCCAGGCCTTATCTTCTACACCAGCGTGTCAGCTGTGGCAGGATTTTGTACAGAACTTTATCTGAAATGGCGTCTCTTCTTGGCTCTAGTGTTTCCCCATTCCCTTGTCATTCAGAGGTTCCCCAGGTTCTCTTGTTGTCAAACTAGGTATCTCCACATCTGTTTTGTCTGCTTGTTTATCTGTTTTTAGTTAAAACATTGAACCTTAGGCCTAGCTCAACCCAGTCAAGAGCTCCACCACAGATCATATTCCCCAGCCCTTGTGGCAGAATCTTGCTATACACCTCAGACTGGCCTCGCCTTTGTAATACTCCTGCCTCTGTATCCCAGATGCTGAGATGACAAGCTGGTGCCACCATGTCTGGCCTCCAACCCTGTCTTTTAAATAGACCCATTACAGAGTGCTTTTGTTATTAAGGGTGACAGTGTAATGAAATAGTCCAGGGAGGTCCTAGGAAGTATTTTTTGATAGTCAGGAATACAGCATCTGCTTCGTTGAAAGAACCCCCGAGTTCGGCTATAAAAGCACAGCTCCATCCAAAGCCCAGCCTGACTGCAGCTTCATGTGCTCACAGCTATCCAATCCCAGGCCAGGACTCCTCTTTGCCATCTCCCTCTCCATCATCCTTTTGTCTAGCCTTTTCCTCCTTCTGGTGTTCCTGCTTCTCTTCTAGCCGTCACCCCAAAATGCCTGGGCTGTGTTAGGAGCTGACACAATCCCTACAGACCTCCTGTTTTTCTTCACACAGTTTAAACTCACATATACTTACATGCTCCTTTTATCCCTTGTCTGAAATAATTCACTTCCCCAAAGTCAAGGTGAAAGAGAATCAAAGGTTTCATGTTGATGCCCTAGTGCTGGCAAAGAAGGGCTTACTCACCGGAGCCTTTGGTCTAGTGCATGAAGTAGGCAGAGAAGGTCACGCACATCCTCAGAATGGTCCAGTGTGAGAAACAGCAAGACAGGGCTGAGAACCTCCCCCTCCGGTGCTGAGGTCCACGAAAGCCTTTCAGAAGTAGCCTGCAGCCAAGCTTAGAAAGGAGCATACTGTAGAGCTTAGACAGAAAGAGAAAGAGCTTTCACTTAATTCCCACAAACTGATAAGTAGCTATTATAATCTTCATTTTACCCATGAAGACACTATTCGTTTATCCCACATTGGCTAGCAGTGGGATGTAAACAGGGAACTTGAAATCCCAAAGTCAAGGGTCTGTGCTGCTGTGTCTTTTTTCTGAAAGTCAGACTGAAAACACATTAAAGATGTTGCTGGTCGTATGGACTCAGCTCTGTACAGACTTAGTCACTAAGTCTTCAAGGTACATGGGTTGCTGAATGGCTCTAGTATCTGAGCTGATACTGTAGCCTTGCCCACTGCAATCTCACAAATAGGATGATGATGATGACGTGCGCTTGAGTCCGGTCCCAGCTGCTTCTCTGATGCATGCTGAATCGCAGTTATTATTTGGGAGCATTGGCAGCTAATGGCCAGTGACTCAAGATATTTTAAGGCAGATTCTGTCCTTGAGATGTATTCACAACTGTTCCATACCTCATATGGCCAAATTGCAAAATGGCAAAAAGCCCCTTTCTCCACCAACTGCTTAGTAAAGCTTCCCAGAGCCAACATTACCTCAGAGTCATAAGCTTATTATAAGCTTATTGGACCGTGGTCACCATTTCTATGTCTGTACCAGCTCTAATCAACTGGTTTCATCAGAGTCCCGAGGCCTCCATCAAAAGCTACTTTTTCATAGGTAGAAGCTAAAATAACACAACTGGAACACATTTTAAAGTATGGTTCTTTGCCCTGACAGTGTGCCTCTTTTGGCTGTTGCTCACTTCAGTTTGGGTGGAGGAACTGTTGAGTTCTGAGAAACTAAGAAAAGCATCCCCAGCTCCCCTCTGATGGATAGATTACCAGAACTTCCTTCAGCGCATAGCTGGATTCCAGCCCCTGGGAAGAAATGCCTTAGATAGAGTGAACCCCCAGCCTGTCGGAGGTTGTGTCATGTGTTTGCATTAGCTGAACAAAGAGCTACAGGCTTTCTGGCCTGGCTCTCCTCCTCCCTCGCTAGCCCCTCCACTGGGAGAGGCCAGCAAAAGTCTAGACAGCGTCTGCTTGGCACTGTGCCTTCCCAGCAGCCCACAGGGTTCTGCAGCCTGGACTGCCACAGCGGTGCTCTTGTGGGTTCCTCTCCTTGCTCATTTCCTGCTTTTCACGAAGTCTGTCCTGAGTTGTCTTGGGGGCCTGGCCTGTACCCACACATGTGGGAATTATGACCCTGCCGAGGGTTCGGCTGCCTTGTGAGGTTCTAAACTGAGAAGTACTGGCTGGCAACATGGCTGAGATAAGTGTCCTTAATGGAAGTGAACTTCAAGGAAACCTCCATCTTTGGCCAGAAAAAGCTGGAGTGAATAACCCAGTGGCACTCCAGGGGGAAACTGAGGAAAACATTTAACCTCTCACCCTCCCCCAAAAAAAGAGTGAGAGTGAACTTCAGTTTAAAATCTATCCATTTTGGATTGTCAAAAATACTCTATTTAGAGGAAGTAGGATGTGTAATTAGTTCTTATCTTAATTTTCTATCTGGGGGCGGGGACCACAGGAAAGAGAGGCTGGCTAAGGAGTAAGGAAGCAGATGAAGGAAAGCAGGAGTCAGCATAGAGGTCCAGAGGCTGGAGCCACAGAGCGCTTATGCCTCAGAATTCTAGATCCTCATTGCTCCACAGATAGGAGGCATGTGATTTTCTACTTCATGGGGCAACTGTGCATCAACACTGAGAACGAAATGGAAGATGCCAAACCCCGTTGGATTGGGGAAAAATCTTAAACAAACCAACAACCCAACAAAATGAAGAACAATCCAAAATCTGAAGGGTGAAATTTGAGATTTTGGTTTGATTTGGGTTTTCGGAGACAGAGTTTCTCTGTGTAATACCCTCGACTGCCCTGGAACTAGGTGTGTAGACCAGGCTGGCCACAAACTGACAGAGCTCTTTCTACCTCTGCCTCCCAAGTGCTGGGATTAAAGGTGTGTGCCACCACTGCCCAGTATTTGATTTTCTTGACAAAGACAATTTTCTTCTGACTTTTTAAATATTCACGTTTTTCTTAAAAAATAAATGGTGCAGTGTTGCAAATGGTTTACAAAATAGCTGTGTAAAAAAGTTGCTTAGAATTCTTCTTGCCTCCTACCATGTTGCCTGGCCCATGACCAGGATCCAGAAGTTTCTGAACATGTATTGATGAATGTCCTGCCTTGATCTATGAGTCAGCTATGAGTGTTTGACTGTCTCAGGTACTGGTCTTTTTGTCTTTGACGTAAACACTGAAATCAAATGACTTGTTGGAGTGACCTTAGCAAGGAAGCCAAGGCCAACATGGATGCTTCAATCTCACTAACATGTTTGGTACCATGCCCTGGCTCCTGTTTCCAAGTCCCGTAGATAGCCAGATGCTCAATTTCCCTGACTTTTGGTCCTCAATAGGGGCTATACATGCAGTGTATGTGTTTTTCCTAACAAGGGTTACAGATTAAAACTGTGCACATGGATGTACACGTTTACTTAAATTTTACCCCTCTTGGTAACACAGCCATCTGCCAGTGTCTCATAGTAAAATTTACCTCAACAACAAATTCCTATGGAAACTAATGGAGAGAGGCAAGTGTGTATTCAAGTTTCTACTGTGTAAGAAACTCCTTGTTTGACTGTGTGACTTCTGTTACACTGCCATGTCGTCACCCTAAGCCCGGGTACTGTGCTTATTTTTGTGATTATGAAAGTTGACTGCTAGCAAACACCTGTGTCACATTCAGCCAGTCAGTCTTTCTACTTTAACCAAAAATGGCCAGAATGCCTGCAATTAGTTAAGCCAGTTAAGTTTGGAAAGGGATCCATGTTTGGGATATGACATTTATAAGAGAGCAAGAAAATGGATAAGGCACTCAAAGACAGCCCAGAGGAATTCCTGATTACTGCTGCAAAGATGCTTGGATTATTTAAATCTTGGGGTGGTGTTGTTACAGAGGAATTTCTGCTGGAAGAGCTCCATCTAGGGAAGTAGATGTGCAGGTGCTCATGGTGAACACTGCAGATGCTCCCACACCCACATCCCTCTATACTCACACAGCCTCTGTGTTGAGGGTCCAGGGAAGCTTCCTAGCTTCTTGCTGGCCCAGCTCACTTCGCAGAAGCTTCTGTAGGAGTGAGGCATATGTGTGCTCCAGTTCATTCACACATGGTGAGATCGGGCTCCTCAAAATGCTGTCTCTATGATGCTACAGTCAAGGAGGGCTGGGCCTTGCTACCCCAGAAAGTGCATGCTTTTCTGGTTCCAAGAATCTCAGGAATGTGAATGTGCTCAGTGGCTCTGTTCATGCCCTTCTCTTCTCTCCTTCATTTCCCACTTTCTTTCCTATCTTAGGCTGTGTTGCCTTGGCCTTGCTGACAGGCACATAGGGAATCAGGTTTCCTGGGTAGGCATTTCTTTCTGCATCAGTCAGTGTCTGCATCTTGTTCATCAACATTTCTGCAATGCACCACAGGCTGGCCGAGGAACACCCGCTGACTTTGGCTTCCTCATGTCCCTTTTGAAAGGTGACCAAAGAAAGAGTGTGAGGCTGGCATTTTGATACTTACTAAGGTTGGATGTAACAAATTCAGTCTTCCCTGTGTTACCCTCATGGCAGAAATGACACTTGTGCCCTACCCTTTGGCTATCAGACTATTGAAACAACTGAATCCAAGAGAATGAAATTGCTCCAAGAAGCCCATGATGGAAAAGGCTGAAGCCTTGTGGCAGCCAGAGGGGGACCTTGTCTCCTGGGAGAGACTTCACACAGTTTTAACAACTTATCAGAGAGAGAGAGGAGAGCCCATAGCCAATGATGGGGGCCAGGATGCTACCTCTATCTGGACTGCTTAGCACACATTCTGTCCTCTGTTTAAACCTAAGTATCACTAGGACCCTGACAATGGCGGGGGTGCGGGGTGGGGGGGGAGTACTCTTCCTAATGTGGCTTCATTGGATAAATCTCATTTTTTTCTACTTTCCACTATTGCTCTTTAGTAGATTGGCCTATTGAGGAGAGGAGTACCAGCCTGGCTTCTCTCAGGGATTGCCAGGGCTGAGGTTAAGTCCCTAATAACTCTAGTTAATAAACTTAACATCTCTTCCTCTTCAAAGTGTTTGTGTGTGTGTGTGTGTGTGTGTGTGTGTGTGTGTGTGTGTGTGTGTAACAGCCCTGGCTGTCCTGGAACTCACTCTATAGACCAGACTGGCCTCAAACTTAGAGATCTGCCTGCATCTGCCTCTCTAGTGCTGGATTTAAAGACTATGCCACCATCACCCAGCTAGCTCCTTGTTTCTTAATAAAATTTCTTAATTCTTTTTAGGGACTACATTACTTTCAGGACAGTTATAACATTAACAGCTTTCTCTTGAAAGTACAACTGGGAAAAAGTCTGTTTGTTTTCTGCAAAAAGTACTTGTATAGTTTGATCTGGCTGAGATTCAGCACTATTTGTTCGTATATTCAATATCTTATTTTAGGCATTTTTAACCCCACCCCTCAAAGCCATGGTAGTGATACAAAGTCCTATTAGAACAGCTAATGTTTGAGGTTGGTCCAGTCATCCTACACTTTAGGAAGTTGCATTTCCCCTTGCAGGCTCTCTTTACATGTTTAATCAAACAGAGGTTCATCGTGTCTTCCAGAGGCTGCTCCACTGAATGGTGGTTTAATTAGGAGAATGCTCTCCATATAGGCTGTTTCCTTATTTGGCTGGATTATTTTTACAGGTGACGCTGTCATTTTGCTCAGTGTAAATGGCATTGTCTTGGGGACCTTAATTACTCATGTTACAGTGACCTGAGATGTACAAACCTCCTCATTCCCAGGTAGCTGTTTTTTTTAATTATAGGAAATGTCTTCTTTCTGCTTATGCTGGGGGGTGGGATAAGGCTGGCTTTCTATGTGGCTGGCTGGTTTTTTGATTCTCTCTCTCTCTCTCTCTCTCTCTCTCTCTCTCTCTCTGTGTGTGTGTGTGTGTGTGTGTGTATGTGTAAAAGCATGCATGTTCATTCATGTGTAATATAGATGTGTTTGGCTCCTGGGTACCTACTTACCATTATAGGCTCCAGACTGTCGATCTGTGGCCTCAGATGTGATAGGAGCCCTAGTCAGAAAGCCATAATGTCCCCTTTAAGGAAGAAAAAAGAGTTCCCAAGGCTGGAGTATCCACAGCATAAACGTTCCAGGGTGATTCTTGTCCTAGAAATGGCGTGGAGTGGGTCAGATAAGAAGCATGAAAGCAGAATGGGCACCAGCCAGGGAGGAAGGGGCCCTGTAGGAAGAGGGTGGGGGCAGGAAAGGAAAAGCAACAGAATTGTCTAACAACATTTGTGTGAGGTTGCCATAGTGGAACTCAGTGCTTTACACAGTAGTAAAAACAGGAAAGTAGGAAATGGTGGGGAGGAAGGGAGGGACATAGAGCAGCTGTGGAGGGGGAAATGCTATAGAGCAGCTGTGGAGGGGGAAATGCTGCCTGGGTAAGCAAACGGTGATAGAGTGGCGAGTTACCGACCTGCCTTCAGTGTTTCCTGAGAATCAACTGTAGAAGAACACTGGATGGAATAAAAGATATCTGGGTGGGTAGATTGGTTTTGCAAAGTTAATATATGGTCTGAAGGAAAACTTCAAGGGAAATGATAAAGTAAATCTGTAAATTGAAATTTTGCCAGTGTACAATGTGTAGCAAGGGAGGTGGTGTATCCAAAGTGTCCTGGAGGAGGTAAATGCTAGGCTGATAGCGGTTGCTTCAATCCTGGAGGCAGCAGAATGGCAGGAAAGGTCAGGAAGCTCAACCCTGAAGTGTATTTTATGCAATGTTAAAGTCGGTGCTAGGTTAAGTGATTTTTAACTGCAGGACTTTCCAGAGCTTTGCCAATATCAGAATATGTCAGGAGGAAGGATTAGTAAGCAATGTTTTCCAACCATTTCTCTACAGAACACCATTTCAGAAACTAGCATGAATTACACACACACAATATGCACAATATCATTCTGTAGCCCGGGCTAGCCTCAAAGTCATTGGCCATCCTCCAGCCTCAGCTTTCAAATGCTAGAATTATGTGTGAGCCCAACTGACATGACTATTTTAAGGCTAGCAGTGTTCCAGAACCTTATCCGGACAGACTTGTGCAAGCGGAGCCTATCTGCCTCTAGCCCCGGGTCCTGGGGAATCTTGCCTCCTGGTGAACCCGTTTCATGGGGATGATATAGAACCTATCTGGAGTCACGGCTAGTCCAAGGAAAACGTCCTCTGGGAGTGACTCAGATTGATGCCACCAACATGGTTCTGTTTTTCCTGGATATTTAGGGTATCCAGTGAAAGTACTCAAGAATTTTTATCTGAATTAAGACAGGGTCTCAAGGTACACCTCTGCCTGGCCTGAGCTCCCTATGCAGTCAGTCTAGGCTGATCTAAAATCTACCCAAGTGCTTGGGCTAAAGGTGTATGCTACCACATCTGGCATTCCCTGATGTCTTATTTTCTCTACTCATACTTCAGTCTCTTAGCAGATTCTACTGTAAGTTGTATTTTCAGAATATATCTCCTGGGCTGTCCTCTGCCAGCAACATAGCATGCCTGCACTAACTGCAGAAGAATCCTAGATGCCCTTGTGTTTCCTTTGTATCATCTGACCATCTGTTTCTCTGCACAGCATCTCTAGAAACCTTCGTAAAATCCCCCTACACATGTCACTTTCTATACAGTGCCCTCCAATGTCCCTTGCTGCATTTTCATTGTTTCAGTAGCTCCAAGGACTTCGATGCTCTGGCTTTGTCCAGTCCGTTATCTCCTCTCTCTTCCTGTTGTGCCCTGTACCACAGTCTTCCTGTTCTGGGAGCGTAACAAATCCCCAACCTGCTTTGTGCTTTCATTCTCTGTGAATGAACTGTCCGTGCCCGTCCGTTTTAAGCTCCAATGTTACCAGCCATACGAAGCCAGGCTCCTTCTTCCCCATCTTACAGTAACCCATGCCATGTTTTCCTCCAACACCGAACTTCTAGAATGTGTACTCCTTAAAAGCAACCTTAGTTTTCCTCATTCAGCACTGAGTCCCCAGCTCCTAGAATGGTGTTTATAACAGATGCCTAGTAAGTGCTTGTTAAATTACCCACTCTCGGGACAATTAATGTCCTGTGGCCCTGTGTAGTTCGGGGGCCGGCCTCTTATTGTACATCTCAGTGTTTTTGTCTCTGAGTCAGTCTGCAGGCATCTCATGTGCCAAGGAAAGTGGTTGATGACACTTGCCACCAAACCTTTTGTTTAACCTTGAACATCCTAGCAATGCTGACTTTGCTTGATCAAACACCTGGATTCAGATCCTTTCAGACCCTAAAGAAGCTGAAATTTTAGCAGAGGCTAGCTGAATAGTAAATATTTTTGTTCTTCAACTTCAGTGCTCAGCAATTTTGGTATAACTGGGCACCATTCCCAGAAGAAGTGAATGCCCCCAGGAATAAAGAATAAAGCGTTGCATTCTGTTGTTGGCGATTCTTTTCCTGCAGCCCACATGTTTCTCTCTCTCTCCTGACTTTGCCATTGACTGAGACCTTCCCCTTGGGGGACTCCTTTCCTGCACCTGTGTGTCACAGCAAGCATGAGCGTGGTGTCTCCAAACAAAGAAGCAAAAAGGGGCTGGAGAGATAGCTCAGCATTTAGGGATCACTGACTGTTCTTCCAGAGGACCCAGGTCCAATTCCCAGCACCCACATGGCAGCTCACAACTGTCTATAACTCCATTCCAGAAGACCTGACACACTCACACAGACATACAGGCAAGCAAGCAAAACACTAATGCCAAAATAATACATATATATGTATATATACATATATATATATGTATATATATAGAAGCAAAAAGCATTCAGTGCTGCCTGATAGACACATTCAAGTCTCATGGAAGAATTCCTTCATTCCAGAACACAGTGAACAGCACTGAATGGGGACCTCCTACCAGCCCCCAACCAATCTGGAACCTGAGCTTTTCAAACTCTTACATTTGGCCCACAGAACAGGTTTTTTTGTTGTTGTTGTTGTTGTTTTTCTAATTTACTGAAGCACATCACTCCACCTTTCAGTGTAGTTGGAAGTCTCTTAGGGTAACCCAAAGCAGTTAAATATGGGGCATTTCTCCAGTATGGATCAGTTAAAAAACAAAGAATGGTATTTTTTGGAACCATCCTGTTTCATAGTATTTGGGAAATTTTTCCTCCATAAATGCAGATCTGGTCATAGCAGCTAGACCAGTACAGCTGCTGTTACCCTTTTGCACAAAAAGGGGGGTCTTTGTGCATTGTTGGTATAATATGGGGGTCTCATGAGATTTTATTTCCTGTAAGAAGAAATAGAGGGTTTTCCTGCAGTGGAACTAAATTCCTCACAATTGCTCTGTAGGCCTCCTGGCAGCCGAGGTCTGGTCTCATTTAGCCAACACGTGTCGATTTGCAGCCTTTTCTTCCTAGCTGCTCCAAGGGAGAAAGGCAAGGCAGATATTTTTTTAATAATAAAATGTGTGTGTGTGTGTGTGTGTGTGTGTGTGTGTACACGCGCGCGCGCGTAGACAGAGAAGAGAGAGGCGGGACCAAGAAAAATGACAGGGAGGATGAGTTTTAACAGGATGTATCCACCTCAGCGTCCTGTCCATGAAAGCTCAAAATATGTAGTTGATTTAGCCCTTTATTTTTGTGATCAATATTGTGAGCTGAGCTGTCTGGAGGACAAAAGACAACTTGCTAGTTAAGTCTCTCCCTCTACAGTGTGGGCTTGGGACTGAACACAGATGACTGGGTTTGGTGGCTCCACCCTCTCTGTCATCTCACTGGATTCCACATTTTTCTCATTGACTGAAGTTACTGGACCATGGGCACTGTACCCATGACACCAGCCCACTGCAAAAATCTAGGTATTCATTATTTCCATAACTTGCTCCTAGACCTAGCTCAGTCTACTGACTTGCTCATATGTTCATATCATCTGTAGACTTCAGTTATATATATATATATATATATATATATACATACATACATTCAAAGATGCATAAAATCTTACTTTCAGCCCCTCAACTCCTCCTCTGATTGGGTAAGAACAGAACTGAGTACCATTGAGAGCTGTGCTATTTAATATGAATAGCTTCTTTAGCCACCAAGTAGCTATAACCACTCCAATGTGGCTAGTTCAGGTAAGAAATATCCAATTATCTTTTTAGGAGTATTCATCAGATGAGCTCAGATCTCCCACACACCAACACACCAAACAATACTGGCTCTTGCCATTCATCTGCATTTCCCACCAGAGCTAGATGATAAGATCGAATGGCTGAAGATACCGCACACTTTCACTGCAAGATAAAGAAAAATCCAACTGGAACTAAGGCAGAAACTTCCTTCCGGCTGTCTAGCTTTCAGAGTTTCAGAAAACTCACTCTACAGCTGCTGAAGGCAGCAATGGTCTAACTGTAAATCCTACAAACCTCAGAGACAGCCTGTCAGGTAAGGTGGGCCCACCAGTGTCCCACAGAAGGGAATTCATACTTGGCACTGTCAAAAATCCATGGTTGAGGAGACCTGAGGTTCTAGATGATAAGCTACTATTGTGTAGCTAGATTTACATGATCCCAGACTGTTTTAGAAATATTTGTTTATAGACATAGACAGATGATGCTCTCAATCTTTATCTGAAGGTCGTCTTTTTTCAGTAAATGGTGGTGACTGCGGGATCCATGGCTACTCTAGGTTCTTAGAGCAGTTGAGGATCCAGTTCTAACCAGGACATTTATATCACCTTATGTAAGTCTCGGGGAACACTGAAGAAGAGGAGACAGAAAGACTGTAAGAACCAGAAGCTGAGGTAGAGCCTGAAAAATACTGTCTTCTCGGGCATGACTTAGCCATTATGGTCATGACATCACAGCAGCTGAGGTTGCCTCCACGGGGTCTGTGTAAGACTAGATCTGTCAGTAGATGATGACACTACTGACATCCAGGTATGGCAGAGGTGTTCCTTCCATCCCTGCTCATCTCTAAGCAAAACTGGTGAATGCTGGAGATGGGCATTTAGTGTCTTCAGTCATGTACCCATGATCCCACCAGGTTCCAGCAGACAATTCCAAACTCGTCATACAGCTCACTCTGATTAAACTTGGTAGATCACAAACCAAAACAAAAGACATATAGAGAAGGGACTTAGGGGAATTGGTAGTGTATATGCAGGGGTGGAGACAGGAAAGAATGGAAGAAAAATAAAGACGACCAGAATGCATTATGCTCATGTATGAAATTATTGGAAAAGAAAGTTAATAAAATTATCTTTAAAAAATATACAATTAACTGCTGGGAAGTGGTGGTACACACTTTTAATCCTAGCACTCAGGAGGCAGAGGCAAGTGGATATCTGTGAGTTCAAGGCTAGTCTGGCTTACAAAGTATATTCTAGGACAGTCAGGCCTGCACAGAGAAATCTGTACTTACTTCCTAGCCTGGCCCTACATCTCAAGGCCTTCAAAACAAGCCAAGGACAAAATACTCAAAACATGAGCCTGGGAGGACATTTCAGATTTGACCTACAGCATCACTTGGCCATGGGTTGCATTGGCCCTGCATGGTCTTGAGTCACCATCATCAGACCATGGCGATTTTGTTCCTTGAAATGCCACGTATATGTTCACTCTTCCCCTAAACTATAAGTTATTCAAACATGTGCTGTGCTTTGTTCTTTGAGCCTTCAGCACATGTACATAGTGTGGTTTAGAAAAGGATGAGTGTATGTGTGTGTGTGTGTGTGTGTGTGTGTGTGTATTTGGATGTGTTTGTCATTTTATTGTTTGATTTTTTTTTTTTTGACCTGAGCTTTTTGTGTTTGTTAATTTTGTTTTTACTGACTTGAAAATCAAGTCTACACAGTTCACCTTGGACAGCAATAAGGCTTGTTCAAAGATCCATTTGTGTTTAGAGTCTTACCTTTCTCCACAGGAACTGGTTTTAGGTAGCTTTTAATTTGTTCCAGAAAGATCGACATTTCTCTAATTAGAATTGTTAAAATCCTGGGGCCTGCTGATCTTCCCGCCTGCCAGAGCAGAGAGAGAGCAATGGCCAAATGTTGATCCTTGTAAGTCATAGGGGGCCCTTATTACCTTGGAAACCTTGGAGACGCCGCACACTTGCTAGGTAAGTGAAGATGGTAGCCCAGTGGCTTTCCATCTGAAGCCAGACTGGAGATCAGGGCTACCTCCCAGCATGGCTAAGCATTAGAAAGTCCTACTAGATAGATGGCTGAGATTGCCAGCATCTGGCACATGACTAGAGGGTGCATCCTGGGTGGGCCTTACCCTCTAAACATCCTACAATTTTGTAACTGTGCGAGTGGCTGAACCAGATGCTCATAATGTTAGCCTGGATCTATTATGCCTAAAATATAGTCATTTCAGCTGGTTTCCTTGGGGACCCTGACCTTTCTCTGAACTTCCTGACCACATGCAGCTTTTGGTTAGGGAGTGTGCAAGAATGTACCCCCAAGAAATGTCCCCTCTTCAGAGGAGATTTATTAAGCCTCCCTGCTGGAAATTATTAACTTACTGGCCGCTTTACCACCAGGAAGCAGTTCAGAGGCACTATTGTCCTTTAGTGACAATGTATAAAATGGAATTGTCTTTTTAGAGAAGCAGGGGAGAGGGTTTAAAATGACCAAGATCTTGAAGGATGGGTGTTCCCTTCTCCTAAATTTCCCAGCATCCCAGTTGCAGAACCTCTAAGAATCTATGGCAGTTGAGGCAGGACCTCGAAAGATAGTCCATCTCCTGAGTAGTAATTTCTTATGTTTTTAATTGTTTCTAAGTTCATAGAGAGTTCCATTTGTGTTTTTTAGTATCTGTATGTTCCATTGAAATTCAGTCTTCAGGGGCTGGAGAAATGGCTCAGTGGTTAAGAGCACTGACTGTTCTTCCGGAGGACCTGAGTTCAATTCCCAACATCCACATGGCAGCTAACAACTGTCTGTAATTCCAAGATCTGACACCCTTACAGTTATGCATGCAGGCAAAATACCAATTCACATAAAAATAAATAAATATTAAAAAAAAAGAACAGAAATTCAGTTTTCAAATCTGTAACTGGGTTTCTGGGGACCTGCAGACATCAGATTAGAGTTCCTACTCTATAAAATAGCTTTCCCCGTTGACCTCATGATTGATGTAGTTAGGGTCATAAGTTGTACCTGCTGTCTGACTGGAGCTATGGTATCTCAGCGGATAGATGGCTGAAAGACACATCCACAGACCATTTTCTGCTTGTCCTACGTTCCGTGTTTTTACAGAGTTTCTGGCTGTAACAAAACAGAAAGAATTGTGGTCTCCCTGCCTGATGCTCAGCCTCAGATGCAGAAACATTCTGCCCAGAGAAATTCCCTCTGACAACTCACAGCTCCCTTCCTTGGAATGCTGCTGAAGGGAACCATTGGTTCACATTTAGCATCACTGCAGAGTGGGATAGGGAACGGAACAAACTAGACAGGACCCAAAAGCCCGGAAGCGGGCAAGCTGGAGGAGTACTACCTGCCTCAAGCAGTTCCCGGGAAGACTATTCCTGGAACTCCAGGTTTCTCCTGGCCAGCAGTTTCCATGGCAACACAATGTCTGAGCACTTCTAATTACATCTGTCTGCTTCTCCTAGAACCCTACTGAGCCACACACATGGAGACTTCATTTAGTTGAGAGTTTCTGGGTTTTAACCCCTTCGACACTTTTAGACTAGAAAATAAGTGTTAAGATGCTGCAATCTTAGCAGCTGCTTTGCAAACACACATCCCCAAAAGAGTCCCTGGGCTCCAACCCCATTTTTAAACTGGAGACCCATTCTGCCCTACACCAGGTCTGCTAGTTCCATTTGGCTCAGCATCTCTGACCTTCTTGTCATCCCTGTTAGCTCCAGCCCCTGCCTTTGGCAGAAGGTCTCAGTCTTGGTTGGACATCACAATCCCTTTGAGGGTACCTAATCCCAGGGAAAACATCTTCCTTAGGTCCAGCTAAGTATGGGTCTTCTCTTCCAATTCTCTTTGCAGTAAATTACAGCCCATTGCCAGGATGGTACACGAGGGACAGAACAAGGCAAGGCTTGTTTCGGGTCTAAGTTTATTGAGCAGTTCAATTCCTTCTATTTCCTAGGATAAAGAAGGAGCAGAGTTCTGAGGTTGGCAAATATCTGCCCCCAAAGAACCAACCCATCCACGGTTTCTCTCTTGGCCTCTGCTTCCCCCACGACTAGGCCACCGAGGTATCAGGCTGCTTTTGCCCTGCAGTCCCACCAGACTTTGTCCACCTCTCTTCTCTTCTATCTTATTCATTCAGCATGTCTCATCTGGAGCATACATGAGTCATAGGCAAAAGACTGAAAGCCATAGAAACACACACCTGCTGGCATCTTTTGTGAGTCTCAGACATTCTCTGATTGACAAAATTCCAGGCTGAATCTTAATGAGCTGTAAGATTTCTAGGATCTTCAATCTCTTTCTGCAGAAGAATCTGTCCTTGGTCCAATTCAGGAGAGGAGTTGGCACTGTCGCTGAGCCTTGCTGTCCCACCCCAGAGTGATGTGACCCAAGTCTGCCATTTAACTCTTGTTTAGGGTTCAGTGAGTGACATGGGTGATATACTAGGGCCTACAAAAGGAAACTAAAGATGAACTTTTGTCCCCTAGAAGGTTGTAGCCCAGTTGGAAAGAAAAAATATATGCAATCAATTAATTAAAAAAAATAAATTATCAAAATAAGTTTCTATAAGGGAGAATTGCAGATTAGACAAGGAAGGAGGTATTCATAACAATCAAAAAGAAAGGCTTATTGAGGATGCAGCATGAACTTGACCTTGAAGGACAGGAAGAGTTTAAGGAAGCCAGATCATAAATCAGACTTCCCATATGTTGTTAGTGTTTTTAAGCTGGTCTTGTGTGACATTCTCTGCCCATCTGGCGGCTAAAGAAGCACCTACCAGTATCTCATAGACCTACATTTTCCAAGGGTAATGAGCTCTCATTTGGACTTGGAAAACCGCAGAAGCGCTTCCCAGGTGTGTGCCTCTAACCTGTCCTGGGCACTTATTCATAGGTCCCTCCCCACCCTACTGTCCACAGTCAAGGAGTCCGAAAAGAAGATCATTCGGTCACTGAGGCCAAGAATGCCAAGACCACATTAAAGAGTGATGTTACACAAAACAGAGGAAAAAAGCAAACATCCGTGGACTTGTTCATGTGTCTAAATGAGGGCTGGTATATGAGCCAGGCAACCAACCTGCATGGGAACCACTTTGCAGGGCAATGACTTCTCTTCACAATAGGGGTTTGAATAAGAGTGTCCCCCCATAGGCTCTTATATTTGAATGTTTAGTCACTATTTGAAAAGATTAAAAGGATTATGAAGTGTGACCTTGTTGGAGGGTGTATATCATGAGGTGGACTTTGATTGAGAGTCTTTCTAACTGCTTACAGACCAAGCTGTAGCTCTCAGCTACTTCTTCAGTACCATGCATGCCTTCCATCATGCTCCCTGCTATGATGATAATGGACCAAACCTCTAAAATTGTAGGTTTCTTTCATAAGAGTTGCCTTGGTCATAGTGTCTCTTCACAGCAGTCTGTGACTAAGACAGGAGCCTATGCAAATTGGGATAATGGAATTAAGCTGCAGATAGAGGTGAGTGGTAGAATATACAATTCCCCAATCAAGATAGCTATTGTGGGTTTTTGGCCACAGCCAATTTCTTCCCTGGCAAGTATGTATTCCGACCATCACCACCCAAGTACTGCTGGAAGTGAGTAACAGCAAGATGCCTCTTGGTTTTATATCTCTCCCCACTCCATCCCACCAAACAGAACAAAGAACTCTGCATTCCAGAGAATTCTGAAGAATGAATACTAATTGGTTCCTGGCTGAGGAAGCCTGAGGAGAAGGTCAGTTTGGGGATGGAGGGTTGAGAGCCAGCAGGGATGTGGATCCAGATGTGGTCCTCACTGCAGGGGATGGATGCCTCTAAAACTAGCTGTCTGGGACCCTTCAGCCAGCTTTCATGGAGCCATCACCTCCCAGAATTCAGAGTAGTAAGGATTTAGGTGTGGGGAATTTTTTTTTTTTAAGAAAATCTCAATCCGCCATTTTTCTTGAGCTACATGTGGAAATAATTAGAGCATGAATGGGGAGGCCTGGCAGTGTGAGACATATTTCAGTGACAGGTTCTTGGCAGGAAAGGAGGCCCTGAATCGCCAGTGAATTTCCGTTAGTCATTTTCTTTTCGCCCCCCACTCTTTTCAAACAAGGCAAACATAAGTAGAATTAAAACTTAATTAGTAGCATTCTGGTGGAGCAGAAAGTTCCAGAATATTCTTCACAAGGGAACTCAACTTACTTGGTACCCACGTTGTTTATCTCTGGTTCGGTCTTCTCAACCTTCCTGATGCTGTGACCCTATAATGTGGTAGTTCTTCACGGTGTGGTCACCTCACCACTGCCACAAAATTATTTCATTGCTGCCCCAAAACTGTAATTTTGCTACTATTATGAATCATAATGTAACTATCTGACATGCAGGATGGTCTTAGGTGACCCCTGTGAAAGGGTTGGAGGACCACAAAGAGGTCGCCACCCCCAGGTTGAGAACCACTGTTCTAAAGTGATCCAAGAGGAAATGGAAAAGTATTGCATATGAAGTCCTTAGATTCCAAGACGTTACTCTGATGTGTCCAGCAAAAATCATTGAAATGCCATCAAGCTGGCATGCATACAAGCTGGGCATGGCAGACACGCCTGTAATCCCAGCATGCTGGAGGCTGAGGCAGAAGATTTCTGCTAGTTCAGTGCCAATCCTGACTTACATATATAGCATGTTTGAGATAAATCAGGGCTACATAGTGAGACCCTGTCTCAAAAAGTCTATAGGAAATCTTTCGCTTAGTTGTGGGCATTCCAGGTAGCTTAGTTGGGAGATAAACATCTGACATTCAGGATCATCACATGGAGTGGTAAATGCTTTAGCTAGTTAATAGAATTCAAACTCTATAAGAGATCTAAGCATCATGTCCCTATGGGAAGCAGGCCCATTTCTAGGGTCCTACTTCAGGTCTGTGTCTTGGTACCTGGTTCAGAGCGCTCACCGTCTCATCCTCGCCTTTTACCAAATCAGTTCTCATGCAATCATATCCATCTTTGAAGCTCACAACTAGCTGGGCTTCTCCTCAGTTTCCTGAATCATTTTCCCCTTTCTTTGGCTGCTCTACCTTCGGAGCCCTTGTGCTGAGGGCAGGCTGTCTGCAACCCAGCCTGTACTGTGCTTGCCAAGTCCTATGCCCAGCACTGCATGTGCCCGGAGGGAAGGTGTCCTTTCTGATTGCAGAGACCCCTGGTGGGCTGGTGGGCACATGCTCCACAATTTGTGGACTCTTGTTTCCGATTTCCTGTCCCCTTCCCAGCTGTCCTCAGCCTTCCACCCACGTTTTCCCCCTGAGCCCATGTGTTCCTCTTCCCCCACCTCTCACTCCTACACAGATGACATCCAGATGTGCACCTTTATCCTTATTTCTAGTTATCAGTGGAGGACTACTGTCTGCTTAGACGTGTGTTCATACCTGACTTGTCACTGATTACCATGTGTTCACTCCACCCTCTTGCCAACGCTGCATCTCTAACACAGATATTCCTCTACCTGCTGGTCCCCCAAAACCAAAGGACTCCACAGCCCCCCAGGCTCACTCCTTCCATCCCCTACACCCAGACCTCAATATTCTTTAGAAAGTTCTAGATGTCTTTCAACTATATCGCTATCCTCCTCCCATGGGGTGGTCTCTGTGTGCTCCCAATTCTTTCTTCTCTGTTTCTCAATGGGTCCATAGGGTTTATGGGTAGACCCTGCCATCTTGCAGGGAGTGGTGTAAGCCCCAACTTCAGAGTGAGTCCCTGTTTGCAACATTGCTGGTGTCTACATGCCAATCTCGCCACCTAGCTGCATTAGAAACCCCACAAAGATGGAGGTCACATCCTCAGTTTCTTTTAGATGTAAGCTATATCCCTTGTGCCATGCTGGACTGTTACCTTATTTAGTTTTTATCATTATTATTATTATTATTATTATTATTTACTATATTATTTGTTTGCCTGTTTTGAGGCAGAGTGTCATTCTGTTTCCTAAGTTAGTTTGGAACTCCTAGGCTAAAGTGATCTTCCTCACTCAGTGCCAGGGGTACAGGTGTGCGCACCTCCATACCCAGCTGGGTCTTTATGATGTAGCCCTTGTTGGCTTGGAATTCTATGTAGAGCAGGCTGGCCTAAAACTCACAGAGATATGCCTGCCTCTGACTCCAGGTGCTAGGATTGCAGATGTACACCACCGCCATGCTCTGCTACATTTTTTAATTAATAGGTATTCATCAGTTCTAATTTTAGATACATTTAAATTATTTTCTTGGGCTGGAGAGATGGCTCAGCGGTTAAGAGCACTGACTGTTCTTCCGGAGGACCTGAGTTCAATTCCCAACATCCACATGGCAGCTAACAACTGTCTTTAATTCCAAGATCTGACACCCTTACACAGTTATACATACAGGCAAAACTCCAATTCATGTAAAATAAAAAATAAATATTTAAAAAAATTATTTTCTTTGTTTGAAGAAGCTTGGCAAACTATGTATATGCCCTGCAGTGTCTACTAAAGTGGACAAATCTTGGGCTGAAGGCTGAAGAAGAGAAAATGAATCTCTTGTGAAAAATCTACTATTTGGAATAGATAAGTGTTCTATGCTTGAACGTTTCACCCAGGTATTCTAAACTTTGCTATACAAAAATTTTATGTTTTGGGGATAAACAACTTGATGATTTGTATATTCATATTTTTAGTTGTGAGCCTTGGCAGCTGAACCATCTCTCCAGCCCAATGTTTTTATATTCATATACAATCAAGCTAATTAACAGTTCTGTTACCTCTAAGAAGTAGTTTCTATTGTGAGCATGCCCTGAGAAGATTTAAGGTCCTTGTTCTTGGTAAATTAAAGACAGCCATTACAGTGTAGTGTATATATATATATATATGTATATATATATATATATATGAGAGAGAGAGACGAGACAGAGAGACTGAGAGAGACTGCGACACAGAGAGAGTCTTCAGAAACTTCTCATCATGTTTAATTGAAACTTTGTATTCCCAAATGCCATTTCATGTGAAAACTGTTCCCTGAGAGTGGGTCTGTGGGAAGCCAGAGTAAGCAAGCCACTTAGTGCTTGCTCGAGATAAGCCGAATGTGCACAGGCTATTCTTCGTGGCTCTGACTGAAGGCCCCAGACCATTACTATTACAAAGGTCTTGTTTAAGAAGGAAATAATAAAGCAAATGAAGAGATGGATTGACCTGGATGCTAATTAAGCGTCTGTTTCAGTGCTTTTACTTGGCAGGTGCCTCCCAGAACCCTGGGCTCCAGTTTTGCATTCACAGTTTTCAAGTTCTTCTAGAACCTGCCCTGCTCCCAAACATTCAAGCTATGGGCCTCTCAAAGCCCACATGTGGTCTCGGTATGTTAAACTTCAGATAAGGCACTGGCTGGAAACACACACAGGCAAAGGACACTTAAGTGTGGAATTGGCAGGAATGCTTTGTCTACTGCCAAGCCAATCAGAACTACTGTTGCAGAGTGTCTCCCCGCCTTGCCACCCCCCCCTTCTCTTTTCCTGGCCATGGCTCACTAGCACATTTCTTTTAAAGCTGGGGAGCAGAGACTGCATGGGGTCATGTGATGGATGTTCCAGCTAGATTTTAGCAGCTGGAAGAGGTTTCATTTTCTCCTTCACATTCCCCAGCTTTACTTCAAGCTTGTACTCCAGGAAGGCTGCCAGCACAGCGAGCATCCCACTCCCATATCTGACCCATCTCCCCAATTCTGTGGATCCGTTTGTCCACATTTCCATGGCTAATTTTGACATACCAAGGAGAGGCCTTCTCAGGTTGACAAATCTCCTCTACTACATAACAGTGGCAATTGGGGCTGGCTGTCTACCTTGGCATTACCAGGACAGAGTGAGAATTGGGGAGGAGGGACCAGGAATGGTAAAAGGACTAAGAAAATGGTCCTGACCCAGTTCCAATTAGTGAAGTCATGCTGTATTAAGCTGACATTTATAGCTTTGCTTGTAAGTTTCCATCCTTGCCAGAGCACATGGTTCCTGCAAAAACTGTTATACTTTGAAAGGCTTTTAAGAAACATTTGTGTGTGTGTGTGTGTGTGGTGTGTGGTGTGTGTATTTTGTACTGTTTGAAGCAGAGACCAAACAGGATCCTACTGGTTTTGCAAATAACTTCCTTTTTCATTTACTTGAAAAAAAATTATTTCAGGTCTTTAAGACCTCGGGCTGAAGATGATCCATTTCTTGGCTTTGATTTGTAGACAGAGAGAATGGTTCATTGGAAAGAGGCTGGAGCTGAGAGCTGGAGGCCAGGGCCAGGGCATGGTGTCATCTGAGGACAGTCATCATGCCAGGATTTCAAATCTGAATTTTTTAAATGCCCTCATGTGTTACATGCACCTGAAAATGGAGGACACACAGAGATGGTGAGGACAGATGTCTGCAGTGCCTCCCTCAGCCCCAACAGCCGGTGGCCTCAGGCCTTGGAGACCCTCATTAGGTTACTTCCTTAAACTTTCCTATTGGAATCAGTCACTTTGCAGAAGCTCACCTACAATCCCAAGGAACTTTCCAGGAATGGCTATGACACTTTGGCGTCCAGAGATGCTGGGGCCTAAAAGATAGCTTCCAATGACACAAAGAAACAGCACTCCTCTAGAGAAAATGCCTTTCATTGTTGATCTTGACTTCTGTGGTCAAACTTACCTGTGAGTGAGAAGAGGAAGGACATCGAGCACCCCAGGTTAGACTGGTCACTTGCCTGTCCACCCTCTTCTTCCTCGTTCCTGCACTTCTCACTGGAAGGACAGGGCTGGATAAAGCTGCAGCAGCCAGGAAGGCTCTTCTGCATTGCGGCTCTGGGCTGTGTGAGACAAAGAGAGAGATTGCCACCTATTGACAGACATGTCACCTGCAAAGAGAATGCCTGTGTAACTAGAGACTTTCTATCTCTATGCTCTGTAAAAGGCCCTCCAGAGATTGTTGGACCCTAAGCATTTTCCTTCAGTCAGTTTTGCTTTCCAGTCACTGCAAGTGAGGACAGGGAAACATGGGGCTATGACAGTCCAAGTGACAGTGACAGCATTTCGGTGGGAGAATTGAAAATAAATCACCCACGGTAGAGACAGTCACTTCCTGTTGTATACAGCACACAGCATGCCCCATTTAATTCTCAATGCAGTTCTAACCATCAATATTTCATGTTTGCAGCTGAGCAAAGAGGTTTCAAGAGACTACTCTGCTTATGACCATGACCGTGGCAGATAGGGAAGAGAATTGGATATAAGAGTTGGGGATCAGCTCTCAATACCTAATGCACTCAGTGCTGTCTTCTTACACCTCCTTTTGTATCCCCTATTTCCCTAACCTCAAATTATATAGATTTAAAAATAAACCAAATATAGAATAATTATTTATCTTTGGTGGGAAGAAGATCCAACTCTGTCACTTTTTTACTGGCCTCCAAGGTCAGCTTCCTCACCTGTAAAATGGGGAAAATATGACATCAGAATTGAGATTAGAGATTAAGTAGCATCACTTGTAGTAGGTCACTTTGCAGGATGCCAGGTGTTTATGAATGGGTGCGTAGTCACCTGTGAACAGAATACAGGCTTCTCTCTTTTTTGGTTTTGGAACCTTAGGCAAATTCTTTGACCCTTTGAAGGCCCAATTTGCTTTTTTTTTTTAAATGGAGCTAATAATAATTTACATGCTCTTAGTGGGTTAGCCATGCAGCATGTAAGGTGAAATCGTGTGTATGGAAACGTTTTGAAAGCTCTAATTGCCCTCTTCAAATATTAGTTCTTAGGGTATGAGAAAAAGATGTTCTTCTCCAAACATATTTCTGAGAACTACTACTTTTGGAAATGACTTCTGTTGACTTCAGCCTACACAGAACAGCTTTTATTTGTAGCATTGCCAAAAAGGGGTGGGATGAGACAGTTCTGTAGGCATTTGGGGCCAAGCCTGACAACCTGAGTTCAATCCCTGGGACTCACGGGATGGAAAGAGAGACCCCACTCTCACAGGTCGTCCCCTGACAGATGCACCCCTCCCACGCGACAAATAAATATGCAGTAAATATACACAGGAGACAAAATGCTCTGAACGGTGCAGGCTCTTCTACAAGCTGCCTGTAAGCTATTCCCATTGAGCATGCTTTCTGCGCTGTTTACTCCTGTTTCACAGATGAGGAAATATGCGCATGAAGAATCAGAGGGGCTAATTAGGAACACATGGAGAACAGTTTAAGCGCAGACATATGCCCAAGCTCACTCCTGTCTGCATTTGTGCATCTCTTGCTCATTTGATGGGCCCATGCGTTAAAATGTTTAGGGAAGGAAGAGGCCACCGGAGTTGCCTTTTACAACAATCAGCAATCGCTTCTCTCTTCCCTTTACTCTATGATTCAATTATGCTCTGAGGCACAGCTCTGTCTGGATTTTATCCACCTGTCGCCCCTTCTCACCCACCCCATTTAGGAAACAGATCTAAATCTATTCCTCCATCCTTCTGAGGATGACTTCCTGTTATCGTCACTGTTTGCCAGCTTTTTTGGATTCTACTTAAGCAATATTTAAGGGGAAAAATGGTTTGGCAACAGCACGTAAACCAGTAAGAAGAAAATGCAAGTAAGTTCTAGACCAATGAGAGCCTTGCAAGGCAGGCAAGCTGGCTTATGGGAGAAAAGAATAACCTGGTGTTTGCAAAGTAGCCTCCAGGTGGCAGCAGAGAAGCTATTTTGGACCGGTCTCACGGATCTCAAACCAGTTTATCCCCACCCCCCCCCACCCCCACCCTGGGGATTTTGTTTTGGTCGGGTTTAGCCCTGTTTTTGGTTCCCTATTTAAGAAAGACCCTGTTACAGCCTTGTGGTTATGAGTTCTTTAGATGACACGGTAGATGTGGGCTAGAAGCATGAACTTGGCTTTTACCCCAGTCATTTAGGCTTCGTCTCTGCTGTTTTGTAGCCAGGTCCAGCCAGCAGGCCTAGTCCTGGAAGCTTGTAGCGATTCACTCTGTCCAGCCTAGTTGAGGACCGGGTTTGGAGGAATCTGGGGTCAAGGAAGCACCGGCACCAAACTGGTGCCTATCAAACCCCACATATTCGTGTGGCACACAGATCTTCCTCTCCTTGCAGTTCTGTTACATCTGTCTGGACAGAAACCCTGAACAGCAAGAGGCTTGTGGGCCGCTCTACTCTCGTTGAAGTGGTTTGGTCTTCTTGTAACCTGGATACACACAGTGGCTGAATATCAAACAGTAGCATGTCCACATTTTAGCCATCCTTCTCTTTCCCTTTAAGATGCTATTGCTTGGGCTGGAGAGATGGCTCAGTGGTTAAGAAAATTGACTGTTCTTCCAAAGGTCCTGAGTTCAATTACCAGAACCTACATGGCAGCTCACAGCTGTCTGTGACTCCTGTTCCAGGGGATCCAGTACCCTTACAAACATATACATGCAGTTAAAACACCAATGTACATAAAATATAAATAAATAAATTATATTTTAAAAATGGTATTGCTTTGAATATCTCTTGGTGTTAAGATGTCTGGATGTGTCTCCAATGTTTTCATTTCTTCCTGGTTTAGTCTTCTCATCCTTAAAGAATCAGTTAAGGTGTAGAATCTTCTGAAAGCCTCATCTGAGTCTCTCATGCACACCTGCTCCCTGGAGTTCCTCTGTTGCATATCCATGTATGTGTTCTAAATACTTCCTTGCTGGGAGCCCAGTACAGAGTTCATGAGATAGAAAACTGCCTTTTGCATCTCAGCCCTTAGCATGGTGATAGCTTTCTCACAAATGCTCAGTGCATATATATGTTTTAATGAGAAAAATGCAAGAAAGTCATTCTTGCATTGCTCTTAGGGGAGCCATCTAGGGTTCCTGAACCTGAGCCAGAACAGTACCTGTGAGATTGGTGTCTGTTATTGGAGGACAACTGTAGGCAGATCAAAGTCCCAAGCCTGAAAGGTCATTACCAGTTTTATCCTGCGGTGGGCTCATTTCAGTAATGTGGCTTCCTTTATGATTTCTGTTTTAGGAAGAACCAAGGAGCAAGTCCAAGATCTGCGCCAATGTGTTCTGTGGAGCTGGCCGGGAATGTGCAGTCACAGAGAAGGGGGAGCCTACATGCCTCTGCATTGAAGTAGGTCCTGATGTCAGGCGTGGATGACAGACAGCAACTGTGGACGGTCCCAGGCATTCCATCATTTCTATAAACACACAAAGACACATAAGGCTTCCGCTAGGGTTAAGGGTGAAATTCCTGATTTTTAAAATACATTTTGAATGAGATAACTTTTATTTAAAAAGAGGATGTTAAAGGGGGCTAGAGAGCTAGCTCAGTAAAAAAGATGCTTGCTGTATTCAGAGCCTCGGGACCCATGCAGATGCCTGGTGTGGTAGCAGGAGTCTGTGACCCCACTACTTGGGGTGACGGTCAAATCCATGGAGTTCACTGACCAGCCATACTACATTATATATGCAAGGAAATGGGACCGGTTTAGATGTCCACCAGCAGAGGAACAGATGATGAAAACATGGCCCGTATACACAATGAAATATTATTCAGCTGTAAATAAAAATGGCATTTATAGGAAAATAATTGGACCTGGAACGTATGCTAATAATTGAGATAATTCAAACTCAGAAAGAAAAACAAATGCATGTTCTCTCTTCATGTAGATCGTGTGTAGTTTAAAGAGGTAGGTATACGGAGGTGTGCTTTAAAATGGAAAGCTGAGATTGAGAGAGCAGTAGGTGTTATATGTAGGTGAGAAAGGGTGAATGTAGACAAAAGAACACATGAGTCATCAAAGAGAATGAAACATAAAAAACTATGTCTAGCTTCAAATATGTCAAATTTTTTAGGGTTTTTTTTTTGAGGTTTTGAATGTTTGAACTCAATTTTCTGGGTCTGAAGTAGCAGGAAACTTTAGCTTTTCCTAAGAAACTAACATGATTCAGTCCTTTGAGGTAATGGCTGTAAAGCTGAACTCTTTAATTCCATTGACCACTGTTGTAGCAGAAAGTAATGTTGACTGGGCATAAGTATACTTGTCACATTGATCCATTCTGAAAATGTGCCTTTTTAATAACGATGATCTGAAGCCAGGCTCTTGAGAGTAAAAATTGTTCCTTTTTCCTTCTGTTTAAAATTCTACCAGATCATTCTATTGTAGTTTGTTGGACTTTTTTGGTTTGTTTGTTTGGTTGGTTGGTTTTGTTTGTTTTGGGTTTGGTTGGGGGGGCTTCGTCTTCTGAGACAGGGTTTCTCTGGGTAGCCTTAGCTGTCTTGAAACTCACCCTGTTGACCAGGCTGGCCTCCATCTCCCAGAGATCTGCCTATCTCTGCCTCCTGAGTGCCTGGATTAGAGGATTGTGCCACCACTGCTATACATGTATTGCTGTACATGAAATTAAGTATAATATTAAATTTAAATTTTTTCTTTAAATTAAAAATTACTGGTTGTTTTATGTGTCCCATAATGCAGGTATTTAGACATTTGTACTACCAAAGCCCCTCATTTCTCATTTTTTTGAGGTAACTGGCATTAGCAACTTTTCTAAATGCCAGAGTTTTCCCTATTTTGTACAAAATGCTATTTCCACACACAGGTCTATGCAATTTGTACTTTGCAGTCTTTGATGCTGAGGCAGTCCCAAAGATCAACACAGATTTTAACATTTTTTAACAAGCTGGAAAAACATTTAGTGATGTAAATTTATTCATTCGTTTCCTTAGAGATGGGTATTTAAGTGGTTCTTGGGGGTTGTTTACCACCGCAACAATAGCAGCCTTTTGCCAATATCCTTTATTTCTTAGAATTGATGGCCACTGGGAGCCTGCTGGGTCAAAGAATATGCAAATTTTTAAATTATCAAGACAGAATATAGGCTTTGAAGTTTTGTTTAAATGGCATTTGAAAGGCAAAATAAGCCTTTGAGAAATAGGCAAGAGTTTAATAAATTTTCATTTTTAGTGTGAATGTAAATAGCACTGGCTATGGTCTTTGCTTTTCTCCCTTCTATCTAGCTGCTCCATACCCTGAAAATGGGCTTTTCCGTAAATAACACTGTTAGTCTCTGGACCCTGATTCGTTACATCTGTAGGGACAGTGTACCAACTTGAAACCTAAAACTTGATCCTACAAGAATCCCTCAAGAATCCCTTCACCCTGGCAGTCTTCACTAGAAGGGCACTGATCGCCATGCAGCAGCATAAATTAGACCCTGAAAATAGTCTCAGGTTATCCACAGATGATAATTGTGTGATTTTGAGCAAACAAATTGCCAGGAGTTGCTGAAAAGATGAGCCCGTGTTGGATTCTTCAGCATCCAAAGCATAGTAAGCACCCATAGTAAATGTTGGTTCAATGAATAAATGAAGTTCATCTTTCTTGCCTTGAGTATCTTCATGTATAAAATGGAGAGGCTGGACTTCCAAGCTTAGGAAGGGCGTCCACCCATTCTAACATCTGTTCTCCTGTCTTTGTACCTCTAATAGCCAGTCTGCCTACAAGCCAGATGCACTTTATTCCGTATTTCTGTCCATAATGATTTCCTGTAGCCTTTCACCCTCACCGTCAGCCTCACAACAGCGGTTGTGAAATTAGGGCAAAGCGGAAGGCTCCCAGATAGATACTCCAGAGAACAAGAAAGCCTTGTAATTTGGCACTGGAAGAGTTGTGGGGTGGGGTGTGTGTGTGTGTGTGTGTGTGTGTGTGTGTGTGTGTGTGTCTGTGTTTCTGTGTTTCTGTGTTCCCACCTCTGATTCCTTTGTGTCATGGAAAGTAGAATTACTCTGGTTCTGTTTCCATAACAAAGTGCTTGAGCTGGGTATTATTTAAATCATAGAAGAAAAAGAAGTATACCTCTCACAATTTTGGAGACAGTGACATGCAAGATCAAAACAAGTTCATTTAATATCTGGTAAAGGCCAGGCCTCTACTTGCAAAGGAGCCCATGAACACAGTGTTCTCACATGGCAAATGACAGAAAGGCCAAAGGGCCAAGTGCTGTATGAAATCCCTTTTGTAAAGACCTTAATTCCATTCATGAAGAAGGAGCTCTGGGGACTTCATCGTCTCCTGAGAGCATACCATCTTTGTGCTGTTGCATCAGAGATATGTGCAATCCAAATATTTCAACTACTGCAGGGCATTTGTGTACTTGCAAGTTGGCACTGGACCAGGATGGACAGAGGGACATGGAGAACTCGAGGTAGTAGGGTTGCCTGTTGTGTCAAGTGGAGTAGAGTCACTGACGATGACCAGAGCTGGGGTTCCCTGGACCCTGCTGATATACATGCTCCATTTCTGTTGGTGTTGAGTCACCTGACAAGGTGGTTGTGTGAGTGTATGTACCAGTCTGCATGGCCCCACAAACATCTTCCTGCCCATCTGTTTCAGCAATGCAAACCTCACAAGAGGCCAGTGTGTGGCAGTAATGGCAAGACCTACATCAACCATTGTGAACTTCATAGAGATGCCTGCCTCACTGGATCCAAGATCCAGGTTGATTATGATGGACACTGCAAAGGTAAGGAGGCATGTTGTCAAGGCTGAATGGCAGGCCATGCCAGGCCATGTGATAGGGTGACAGAGACAGAAACTATAGCAGTGTGGCCTGGCTGACTACACAACCATTTGGAGATGCTCCTTCCTAACATTTGTAAGCCTGCGGGATTTGGTCTGGCTGCCTGGGGCCTTTGCTCTGTGTTTCCTGCATCAGACCTGGTTCTGTTCTCAGCACCACCTACAGCCAGAGAGAAAATTAGGCAACTCTGTCAATAATCAAACATGGTTTTAAAAAAGGGGGGGATGGGGGTCTTAAAAGAATTTTCACACCTTTTAGGAAAAGTAGGTCAATTTTTCCCTTTCCTGCTTTTAAAATTTGGACATTTCTCAGCCTAGGAATATGCTTCTTTTATTTTCTTTCTCGTCAATGTGACCAAGTTGGAAAGGCAAATTCCCAAGCATGTTTGCTGGTCACCAGATCTTTCCAAGGCTGCCCAGCCATGCTTTACTCCTAACACCAGTCTCCTCTCCAGCCCCTGTGCAAAATTAATCTCCATATGAAGTTTTGAAATCCCAGGAACCGCTCAACCCAGAAGGAAGAAATTCAGACCTAGAAGGACAATCCATTGTCCTCAGGCAGGAAGGATTCCTATCCTCCGACCCTACAAGAAAGAAAAGGATATAAAAATTGAAAACAGGGCTGGAGAAATGGTTCAGTGATTAAGATCACTGACTGCTCCTCCAGAAGACCTGGGTTCAATTCTCAGCACCCACATAGCAGCTAGCAATCATCTACGACTCCAGTTCCAGGGGATCCATTGCCCTCGTCTGACTGGCAGGTACCAGGCATGCACAAAAGTGCACAGACATACATGCAAGCAAAACACCCATACACATAAAATAAAAATAAACACATCTTAATTTTTTAAAAAAGAATTTAAGGCAAAATGATGACAGTGTTACAAGACTTCACATTGTAATCCTAAAATCATCAGCATATTCTTTTATTCTTCACTTTGCATTACACATCTGCTTTTGTCTTGCAGAAAAGAAGTCTGTGAGCCCATCTGCCAGCCCAAGTAAGTACCTGACCCTTCTCCAGTGTACATCTTAGGGAGGAGGCTTATTGCAGAAGAAGCTTTCTGTCTTCCCCAGTCCTGCTGAGCTGTCAGATCATCTGTGGGGTCAAGATGTTTTGTCTAGATCTGGTCTGAGCACAACACCAACACCACTCAGTAAAACCACCAGACTGCGTTTATTTGTTTATTTGTTTTGTTGTCTGCTGGCCAAAGCAGTTGTTTGGGTCTAAATGTTGCCTGTTTGCATTTTGCTGAGCGGCAAATGTACTATAGGGACAGCCAGTGAGCCTGTCTTTCAGGCCCTTGTAAGACATGCCATGCCATGGATCCAGTGACATCAGAAGACATGACTCTTTTTGTAAGGGGACAGATGGAAATACCAGCACGGTGGCTGCTGTAGCTTTCAAATATAATGTATTAAAATCTCAGCATGGTTTATAGGCCCAGACCTCACGGTAACCTTATGGATCTCGCTGTAATTACATTACGGGGTATATCTGCTCATAGGATTGAGTCAGTTCCTAAGTCTCTCAGCTCGGAAGGACAATGTGGGAAACACCCATAAGTTCATTCCCTGGCCCTGTGCCCTCTTCATGTTCTAGCATATGCTGTCTTGCAGAACTTTTCACTACACCCAGCTTCTCTCTCTACCCAGCTTCTCTCTCTACTCAGCTTTTCTCTCTACCCAGCTTCTCTCTCTACACCCAGCTTCTCTCTCTACCCAGTTTCTCTCTCTACTCAGCTTCTCTCTTTACCCAGCTTCTCGCTCTACACCCAGCTTCTCTCTTTACCCAGCTTCTCTCTCTACTCAGCTTCTCTCTCTACCCAGCTTCTCTCTCTACACCCAGCTTCTCTCTCTACCCACTCAACTCCCCCTTGTTCCCACACGGCTTGGAAACCCTGTGCAGAGCAACGCTGAGGCATGGCTCTTCTTTGGTCTTATTTTCTGTTGTTTATAATAAAGGATGATAGAAGAAGGTTTTGAAAGACTCAGTTGATGAGAAAAGGAGAATTGCAGCAACCTGGCAGCGTGAATAATGTTTTCATTTACTGGTTTGTTAAAACATACTTTCAACTCAGCTCAGACCCAAAAGAGTTACTTTGGTGAATGATTTTTTTCTCCTTTGCTCCCCAATATTCCTTATTTTTTATTAAATTACAACTCCTCTGTTTTACCATTGTTTCAAATTTCTAGAGCAGCAGTTCTCAACCTTCCTAATGTTGTGTCCCTTTAATATGGTCCTTCTTGTTGTGGGGACCATAAAATTAATTTTGTTGCTTCTTCACAACTATATTTTTGCTACTCCTGTGTAGCAAAATGCATCATAATATAAATATCTGATATGCAGGATATCTGATATACAACCCCAAAGAAGATTAAGATCTATAGTTTGAGAACCGCTGTTCTAAACTTTATGGGTGTTGTACACACTTGAGTGTGACTCTGGGGATAGACACATTTCTGCTTTGGGTACCATAATCCTGCCTCCCTGGGTGCTGTGAAGACGGAATAGGATGGCGTATGCAGAACTGAGTGATGCTGGACTCTGGGGCAGTGAGTGCCGATGACTCCAGGGTTCTCTTCCTCACCTCCCCCCCCCAGTTGTCTGCTATCAAGCCAACCGTGATGAGCTCCGACGTCGCATCATCCAGTGGCTGGAAGCTGAGATCATTCCAGATGGCTGGTTTTCTAAAGGCAGCAACTATAGTGAGATCCTGGACAAGTACTTTAAGGTAAAAATTAGCATTGAGGTCAACAGTGTTCAGTCCTAGAGAAAGGGGGACTGCCTCTTCCCCCTGTCTGTGACAATCAGGAGACACAGTTGCTTAGAGTCCCTGAGTGTGCCTTCATTAGCAGTTATTTTATGGAGCTGTGAAAGTTGCCTTGTGCCCTGTTTGACCAGTGAGGGGTCCAGCAGTTGACCTTTGGGATCCAGCATGCATGTGCTATTCCCTTTGAGCATTTAAAAACCACCAAAATCTCAAGGAGCTGCCATGGGAAATGTGACAGGTACAGAGTACCTTCTGGCATTCTAGACCTACTTCAGCATCTTTTCTGACAGCTTGCCACCCATTTTTCCACATCACAAACTTGGCCATTCACAGCTGCTTCATCTAAGAAGAGCCAAGGAACACATGGAACTGGAGATTGTTCCATAATCCAAGTAGTGCTATTTTCTACCATATTAGTAGAAGAGAGTTCCATTTAGCAGCCCAGAAAAATGATGCTTTTGAAAGGTAAATGACTGAGGAAATAAATCATGGTCAGTGAGTATGGGTATCACACAGAGAGATCATTCGGGGGCCCTGAAAGTCATTGGGAGAAGCAGTTAAGGGGCAGTCTACTAGCTAATTGATGAGAACATAGACACACACCTACAATATTCCAGACAGACAAACCACACACACCCATAACAAACACTTCCTACACTCAGCAACACACATTCAGGTACCACAATCCCACAGAAGCACCAAGTCCCTGCGCTTTTAAGATGCAGGGGTCATTTTGAGGTCAGTGCCTTGGACACACACTCCAGAATGTGCTCACAAAATCTACTGCCCCAACAACTAGCCAGTCAGGACTTAGAGCAACTCCACACATGCAAGGAACTTCCTGATAGCTTTCGGGCTATCCAAATATGTTTCACACCCTCCTAGTCTCTGAATTCTTTAGCTAGCATAATGGACACCCACAGATGAAGAGATCCTGGGCTGGACTGAAATGGATGTTTGATCATTTAAGGCATCTCCTGTATTATTCTTATTAGATAGAAGTTTTCTCCACTCTGGTTTCCACCTTACACTGGAGAGAAAGCACATCTCTTAACACTCTGCAGTGTCTTAGCCAATTCCATGTGACAGAGCGCTGAAGACATGGACAAGTCCTCTTCTGTAGAAAACTGCATCACTGGGGGCTGGGGAGATGGCTCAGTGGTTAAGAGCACTGACTGTTCTTCCGGAGATCCTGAGTTCAATTCCCAGCATCCACATGGTGGTTCACAACCATCTATGATGACATCTGGTACCCTCTTCTGTATACTGTATATATAATAAGTAAATCTTTAAAAAAAGAAAGAAGGAAGGAAGGAAAGAAAGAGAGAAAGAAAGAAAACTGCATCACTTTGCTGAGCAGGAGAACCAGGCAGGAGCAGAAAGAAACATAAAGAAATTGACTTGGGCTGGCTGGCTGCCAAGCTGACAACCTCCACTCAATACCCAGGACCTAGATGGTAGACGAAGAAAATCAACTCTTGCAAATGGTCCTTTGACTTCCACACATACATTATGGCACAACACCCCCACATACACACACATACATACACAATAAATGAATAACTAATTTTTTTAAGAAAATGATTTTTCCCAAAGCCAAACGGAGTAGTGGCTGCAGGGTTTATTATAAGCATTCACTCTATGCTGTTCTTACAGCATAGAGCTCTTAGGCACAGGACACTGATTCCAAGGAGCCACTTGGGATCTTGTAACTATTTGTAGATGGCAGCTGGCCTCGGGCACTTCTGATACCTGTTATTAAATTTGATTACCAAGTACCCAGGCCACAGTGCCACTCAACACATCTCCATGTCCCCAAGCAGTAACACAATTACAGGCTTCTAGCAAAAGGGAAAAACAAAAACCAAAAGAAACCAGCTTAGCCACTTGGAAAACAGCTTTTCTCTGGAACATTCTCTCAGAAAATTTGCTCACAGCTCATGAGCACAAAGCTCCTCCTCCAAGATGTCTGAGAGAGATGCCATCCTACCAGGTTCACGGCTGCCTGTGGCTGGAAGGTCTAATGTCTCAGACTTCACTTTTCTGTGCCAGGGCTTCGTTCTCCAGCTGAGCTGGCTTTCTTCACACTAGATAGCTGAACGGAAAATCGAATCATAATTCAAGTGAGGCCCACACTGCCCATCCTCTACCAATGGTCCAGTCACTTTTTTTTTTTTTTTTTTTTTTTTGATGAACTCAAAACAGAATAAAATGGGAGCCTGTCAGGGAGCCTCTCATACCCATGCCATTCATGCCTTGTGGCACTAAGTGAGAGACTGGAGAGTATAGGCCTAAAGCTGGGGCCAGCCTTCTTACCTCCCTGACTCTAGCATCATATGCCCCAGTGCCCCAGCTACTGTGTGAGAATGAATGCCTGGCTCAACCCATCTCCTCTGAACACTCTATCAACATACAAGTATGATTCCCTAGCACAGGTCTCAAAACAGTCCTTTTCTTTCCATTCTACAATCATACAATCAATCAAAAAAGAAAACTATTTCTGTCTTGAGAACAGAGCTGCAGGCAGGCACAGAGAAGCATATTCAGCCTTTGCAGCAGATTAGTTGAGTGAATTATGATAGATTCTGGCTGGAGTTTGGGATGTGACTGGGTTTAATGTTATTCCTGAGCAGGTACCAGACTCAAGAGATGAGATTGACAAGAGCAGGAAGAACAGAGATGTCCCCTTAGTTTCAGGCCTGCGTTCTGGGTTCCTGATGGTTGAAGTGTGCACACACACAGCACTGACTTTGAGTGCCAACTGGACTGTAGTACCCGGTCCAGAGTGCCCAGTCAGGAGCTGTGCACCTACTTCGGGACCATTGTATTCCCTATACTTACTCCTGTCAGCAGACAGGGGATGGGGTTTGCTCTAGTTATATTCAGGAAAGTTCTTTGGTCCTCATAATGCTCCATCCCTGATCATGCTTATTGAATGATGCATCTTTAATTAGTCAAAAATCTCACAGGTGGAATTATGGGGAGATTTCCTCAGAGCAAGTGTACAGTAAATACATAAAGAATGTCTCAGACCCGTCCCTGGGAATCAGGACAAGAGTGACAAGCAGGTTCCAAGCAAAGGTGTAATGGTTGTCTCTTGGATTCTCCTCATTGTATATGCCATGGACATTTTATATGTGACACGTGGTAGTCATGGGAGAGCAGTTGGCTACATTTTGTTCCCTAGGAGTCTAGGCAGACATTTCTTCCAGACTTTTTTTTTTTCTGCAGTGTAAGGAACCAACTTGAAAGTAACGTGGGATTGCTGATAATTTCCCAGTGCAGCTTACAAAAAGTGTGGGGAATGAAGGAGTTCCCCTGGAGCTAGTTAGGATAGCAGCAGCATCCAACGTGGAATTTGATCTAAAACTTCCAGTTGATGCCTCCTCTTGTTGCTAGGGCTTGGGCATGTTGCATGGTTCCAGATGGCTGAGGTCTTGGTTTAGCATCTTGCTTTGGAGGGAATGATGCCTGACCTCACCACTCCTTGCTATTACAGGTCATCAGCATGCACCGTGTAGCCTGTGGACCTGTGTGCACATAAGCACTGATGCTGCAGTGTAGGGCAGAGGAGGAGGGAGGCTGGTCTTAAACAGAGAGACAGACTTCTGTGTGTCCCAAAGGGTGCCTGGAAGATCAGTGGTAGCTACTGCTGCTGCTTCTCCTGAGCAACCTGTTAGAATCATACACCCAGGGCTCTACCTCCCAGATTCTAACTTACTGCTTATAATGTTACACCTTGTTATGTGATCACTGGGGTGTGAGAAAGTGACATTATCAAGGGTCTGTCTGTAGGACAGTGTCAAGGACTGGGTCACAGGGCATTCTTAGGTAATGCAGACATCTATTCAGGCCGCCCTCCTAAGCAGGATCCATACTGAAAGAAAACCCCTGATGGCTTCTGGTCAGACACTTTAACTTGCCCATCTTGGAGTGTCACTTCCTAGTTTGGATGCTCACTGATCTGAGTCATTAATTCTACTGTTGTTCCTTGTGACCAGGCAAGGACAGGATTGGAATGTATTAAAAATAAGATGAAATGAGGGGTCAGACCAGAGGGGCTTTCTAAATACTCCTGAGTAATCTTTTCATCTCGTTGTAGAACTTTGATAATGGTGACTCTCACCTGGACTCCAGTGAGTTTCTGAAATTTGTGGAGCAGAATGAAACAGCCATCAACATCACCACTTATGCTGATCAGGAGAACAACAAACTACTCAGGTGAGGATGGAGGGCCTGGCCACATGGTCCTCAGGGAAGGTTGCCTGGGAGAGGGCTTTGGACCCCTTCCACCAGCAGAGAAGCTGTCAATACCAATGTGAAAGAAATAGAAAAGTAGATCTGTCCTAATCTAGTCTGTGAACATTATAAAACTGGGGTATAAAACAACATTGATATCTGGTCAAGCAATTATTATTTGGGGTCAGAACCTGCAAGGAGAAAAGACTACAATTTTAGAATAAATCACCAAGGTCATGCCATACCACGTTGCTTCTGAATATGGCAGCTGATACTCTATTGCTGATCTGATGGCAATGTATTCATGTATTCTCTAATTGTACACCTAAAATCATTTCATTCCTGGTGATTAAGATGATCAGTGCTATTCCATGTAGAGGTCTCCAATTGTTAGAAGGGTATGCTTTTCTCCTAGTATTATCTTTGAATAAATATTAATAAACAAAGACATTTCTGGCATGGTACTGTACATCAGTAAGAATTAAATATGGAAAATTTGCCTTTCACTTAAAACATGTTCAAAGTGCAGCTTCCATGAGTCCTCCTAACCATAATCCTGAAGGATTAGCAACTCATATTATGGTATGCTAGATTTAGGTAGTTCGATAATTTTGGTGTTTGACCCTCAAAACATCCCAGTGAGAGAAAAAGGACTTTTCCCTTTACCTTTAGATGTGTGAAAATAAACTCAAGAAGATTGAATAACTAGCTCAAGGACTTTTGAGTCAGAAGTGACTGAGCCAGGACCCAAGTTTAGTCAACAGAGAGAGATGGAGCCTCGGTTCTGTGTAACTTCTGAAAGAACTGCTTTCAGAATGGTGATAGTAGTGATTCTTACTGGACTATAACGTTCTCTCAGGTTCTGGATTCTTTTTCATCTCATCCATCATCTCGCCTCTGCTTTGATTTTCTGGACAGGCTGATTTGACAGTCATACCAAGGGAAAAGGCAATCTGGAGGATAGTATGCAAATAGTGAGAGCATTTGCTAATCAAGATGGACAGAACTATTCGAAAAACTTTAGTTGTCTTTGGGCGAGCATTTGAACAGCCTACATGATGTGATATCCACTCTCATAAGCTGTAGGTTCGGGGCTGGAGAGATGGCTCAGCAGTTAAGAACACTGACTGTTCTTCCAGAGGACCTGAGTTCGATTCCCAGCATCCACATAGCAGCTAACAACTGTCTCTAATTCCAAGATCTGACACCCTTACACAGTTATACATGCAGGCAAAATATCAATTCACATAAAATAAAAATAAATATTAAAAAAAATAAGCTGTAGGTTCAAGGTTTACAGGAGTAACTGGGTAAAATGTTACAGGTCCAAGAAGAGGGGAGCGTTTTCAGTGCACAGCCATCTACCTGGGGCTCCAAGTGTCTGTGAGCCTTGTGTCTACTTCTTTTCTTAGGGAAGAAGCCAAGGCTTTGCTGATAGCATTTCTCTTGTGTTGTGTTTCAGGGGACTTTGTGTCGATGCGCTCATTGAACTGTCCGATGAGAATGCTGACTGGAAACTCAGCTTCCAGGAGTTCCTCAAGTGCCTCAATCCATCATTCAACCCCCCTGAGAAGAGTATGCCCAATCTAGAAACTCAGTGTTGTTGGGGGTGGAAGCTTTGCAGGGAAAGGAAGGTGCAAACCAGAAATAACTGGTAGAATTTTCCAGAGATAACTGAGCTAGCCCCACCCATGATTCTTGGCTGTCATCAGCCCATTGTCTCCATGATGAGGTTAAAGCCGTGAGTTTATGGGGCATTTGACCATGAGAGACAAGGCAGTCTTTGTCCGGGAAGAGGGACATGTAGGTGCTCAGAATGTATCAAAGACACCACCCTCATGTCCCACCTGTTGCCTTTACTTATGGTCCAACAGAGTGCGCCCTGGAGGACGAAACTTATGCAGATGGAGCCGAGACAGAGGTAGACTGTAATCGTTGCGTCTGTTCCTGTGGACACTGGGTCTGCACTGCAATGACCTGTGATGGTGAGCCATACTTAGGGCAGGATTTTAAAAGTTAAAAATTAAGATCATGAGACGGGGCAAGATGGCTTGGGGACATATAGGTATTGGCATTTGGGAGGCAGAGCAGAGGTCAAATAGTACATTGGAACCACTCATGTCCCATCAGAGACCGAAACTGCAGTGATGCCAGTGACCAAGAGGGAATTTACATAAAGTCAGGCTGAAGCAAGAGCCAGAGGGAACCAAATCAGAGAAGGGTGGTAGAGTCAGGTCCAGACTGAGAGTCACACTCAGTAGAACCAGACCTAAGAGTTAGACCTGCAGGAATGACCCTGCGGTTACATTTTTAAGAAGTTAACTGAGGCAAGTTAAGTTGGTCCTTAAAATTCTGCTCAGAGGGATTGGGTAAGATGGCCACTGAGACAGGACACACTCTAGCCAGGGAGCCCAGAATACCAACAGAGTTACCTGTAGGTTCAGAAACCTTCCAGCTCCAAGTCTGCTTCAGTGTGAGAGACTAGATGCCCAACTTAAGCACAGGGGCAGATGAGAAAGCAGAAGAGTCTGTTTTAAGAGAAGAATTTTCTAAACGATCCTGGAACTAATAGCCAGACACACACACAGCAGCTCCTGAAGCCATCAGAGGACATCTTTAAATGAGACTCAGCCTGTCTCAACCAGGAAGTACCCCCAGTTTGTCTTCCCCAAGCTCCCTTCCATAGATCCAACTGTTGTTGTTCTCAATTTGGGAAGTATTCCTCCTCCATTTCTAAGATGCAGGAGTGAGTGTACCCTGACTTATGGAACCCTTAACACAAACATCTGGATAATAGCCAATCACTGTGCATCAGACAACATATCGCTCCCATGACACAGTGTCAGTTTCCATAGCCATGCTATGAACCGCGTACCCTCCTCACAGAAAGCTCGGTCTATAGGGCCTCAGTACATCTTGGTGCACAGATGTACTTGGTACACATCTTTTATGATATAAAAGGGCATTGAAGAGGCATTTTCAGGCCATTATCTATGTCATCTTAGGTCACAAATCTCAAAGGTACAAACAAATAAGATATTGAGATATCACCAAACAGGGCCAGGGCCAGGGCCATGAGAACTGGCTATGAGGCACAGACTGATACCAGCGTCTGTTGCTTCCTAATGGTTATGTTGTGTTCAGCAAATGGATTCCCAGGAACTCTTCCAAACCATCTAGATTGTAATCTATCAAAAGAACATCTTAGGGACCTCTGTAGGGGTTTTGCTTTTGTTTGTTTGGTTGGTTGCTTGGGTTTTTTGGTGGTGGTGTTTTATTTTCTTTGGTTTTGTTGGGTTTGTGCGTGTGTGAGAGTGTGTGTGTTTTGATTTGTTTTTTTTTTACCGTTTTTTTCTTTGTACTTGAGAAATGTTTGTTATATATCATAGTTAACAACCATAAATATAAAAAATTCCCTAGAGAACCCTTCAAGAAGCAAATGCTCTGGTACCCAACTACCTCCCATCCCAGTCAATTACATCAAAATTCCTACAGCTAGAAGCCAGGCAATTTGAATTTATTTTATTTGTTTCTGTGTTTTGCAGTTCTGCGGGTTAAACGTGGGGGTGGGGTACACAGTTTGCATGCTAGGCAAGTACTCTGCCAAAAACATCCTGAGCCAGAAATTACATTTGCAGATGTTCTCTGGGAACCTTTGAGAATCACTGCCCTGAGGAGTCTCCTGAGCCAGTATCTCCATTGCTTTCTGTAGGACTAGCTTGTTTCTGGTGGTTGGGAATTAAAGGAACAGAGCCAGAGAATTAGGATGGATTGCTTATTTGTATGTATTACACTGGATGCCTTAATGCTCAGAGAGAGGTGGGCAGTTCATCTCTCTTCCACAGATTAAGTGGAGAGTCTGTTAAGTCCCCTCTGGCTTGCCACAGCTCCCACTGTTCTGAATTTTGATTCTTCTTACAGGAAAGAATCAGAAGGGGTCCCAGACCCAGACAGAGGAGGAGAAGACCAGATATGTCCAGGAAGTCCAGAAGCACCAGGTGAGCAGCCACGGCATGGCGCTGGTTCAAAGGTTGCTGTTGTCACCAGGTTCTTAACCACACTCAGAAGCTGTCCAGTAACCCAGGAGAGGAAGGAAACATACTTTATCCAACACACTAGATTCCAGAGGATGTTATCTCGCCACTACTGCCAAACTACGATACAGACCATTCTCTGAAGGAATTATTGGGCTGGAGGTGGAAGGGGCTGAGGTATCTCTACAAAACATTCCATCAGCCATTATCTGAGAGCTGCTACCAGGAAATGTTGCTAGCATTTCTGTCCTCCAGCATGTGTGGTCAGAGCAGATGCCTGAGACTAGAGAAAGCCCTGAGGCAAAGATGCAGGTGTAGGCCCTGAGAAGTCAAACCAGTGTTCCCTGCTAAACGTTCAGTACAAGGCATCCGGCCATGGAGTACCAACCATGCCTGATAGGTGCCAGCCAGTACTGTCAGCAGTTCCTTAAGGTCATTTCTTAAATTGAAGTCGAATTCACATGTCACAAAATGTACCCCTTTAAAATATGCAACTATGCAACCAAGTGACTTTCAGTGTATTCCTAAGATTGTCAGCTACTCCCTGGGTCTAATTCCAGAGTTTTTTAACCTCCCCCAAAGAAACTCCATGCCCACTAGAAGCAACTCCTCATTTTCTTCCTTTACCTCTGCCCCTGGCAATTGCTAACTTAATTTCTGACTCTGTAGATGTGCCTGGTCCGGGCATGTTTTATAGAATGTTCCTTTTCTGTCAGACTTCTAGCACTTAGCATAATGCTTTTCGGGTTCATTCCTGTGGTATGAATCTATTCCTCTTTATGTGAGTGCCATTCCACATATATGACACTTTGTGTATGTATGTAATGGTTGATGGATGTTTATGTAACTTCTGGCTCTGATGGATGCTGCTGCTGTGAAAATTACTGTACGAATTCCTGTGTGGACATGTTCTCACTCCCCCTATATATTAAGGAATTCAGGTCATAAAATAAGACTGTATTTAATCCCTAGGGGATTGCCAAACTGCTTTCCAAACACCATTCATTGTACACCCTTCCCAATGGTCTCCATTTGCTTCACATCCATGCCAACACTGGTCACTTTATTTCATCTGACCTATTAGATGTGTGGTGGCATCTCATTGTTTTATTTGTGATCCTCTGATGCCTAACGGTTTTGTGCCCTTATTGGCTGCCCTTTTGTGTTCTCTGAAGGAATGTGTCAGGCACTGCTGTAAGAGCTGGTATAATGTTGCCCTCCTGTTACAGTTGAAGACTTTAAAGTGTAGATTTCAAAATCCCCCACAGACACTAGGAAAGCTGAACAAGCCAAAATCAAGCCCAGGCAGTCTGCCTCTGGGACCTATTGGTTTTAGTAATTTTGTGGGACGTAGATTCAGAACATTTTCTCTTTAGTATTCTTTATTTTTAAAACTGGGACAACAGGACTGGAGAGATGGCTCAGTGGTTAAGAGCACTGACTATTCTTCCGGAGGACCTGAGTTCAATTCCCAGCATCCACATGGCAGCTAACAACTGTCTCTAATTCCAAGATCTGACACTCTTACACAGTTATAAATGCAGGCAAGACATGAATTCACATAAAATAAAAATAAATATTTTTAAAAACCTGGGACAATAATATTTGATTTTCTTATTTCATAAGCTGTTCATAGAGGCTCAGCTCTCAGTTCAGTAGACCACCCCTGAATGACTGTGCTTCATGGTCATAGCCTCATGTGTTTATCACACAAGGAGGAAGTGGATTAGGAAACAGCTAAAATCCAGCATAATCACATGTCTACTGATGCTATACAAAGTCTGGGGCCTGGATAAACGCCATCAACTTTTTAATATTTGCATAATGATTATTTTCTTTTCCATCTCAAAGGCAACAGCTGAAAAGGCCATGAAGGTAAATACCAAAGAAATCTAACAAAAAGCACCGTGACTGGAGCCCGGCGCCTCCTCTTCAGCGCTGAGTCCGGTATACATGAACATCCACCACAATCACCAAACCCCGAGTATTTGCTTGTCTGGCAATGAATATTATTTCATTTGTTTTTACAGTGATGGAAATGAGGGTGGCTGGCTAGCAAGGGAAGGCCACACCCTTCATTTCTAGGAGCTTTAAGAGAGACTAAAGGGCACTTTGGGGCTGGGGACATGTGAAAACCTGCATCAGGCCTAGCAGGGGAGCAGACACAGGTTTGGTTGAGTCCTTTGTGGGGTCACAGCAGCTGTGAAAAGGCTACAGAAAAGGCATGTGGTGTTGAGAGACGAGAGCTGAGCTGGCTGTGCTGGGAAGGGTGGGGAGCTCTGTGGAAAGACAACCATTGTCAGCATGAGAGACCTGTAGCATATCTGCTTTCCCTCTTGGTCCCAACCATCATCACCTGAATACACAGCCATCCCACTCGTTACCTGTGGCCCTCAGATTTGCATGGACTTTTTGAAGGTTGTGTTTAAATGATGCAGATACTTATGTACTTCAAGCGCCATGGAAACCTAACCAAAATTTTAAAGTACATTTTTTTTTTTTAACCAAAGGTGCTATTTCTCTGTAAAAGACTTTGTTTATTTGTTTGTTTTTTGGCAAGCTGACTTCATTTCTCATTTATTATCATTATATTATTGTTCTTTTTTTTTTTTTTAGTATTTCACTTTCTTGACTAGATTATGCTTTTGTAATTTTTTTTCAGTAGCCCTACCATATCATAGGTGAAAGAGGTTTGGGAGTTTTTCTAGGTACAGGAAACTGTAACATAGATGACCCCTTACTTTGCCACATACAAGACTAGATGAAACCCTGAGCTGGACCACCCCATCCCAGACTTCCAAAAGGTCAGTTATATGCCAAAAAGTGTGAGATGCCTCAGACAGAAACCATAAAAAGAAGCTCCTTTATAGATAACTTTCAAGATCCAAGTAGTCAATTTGTTTTTGTTTCTTGTAAGAAATTCAAAGGACAGAACTCTAGCCTATCCCAGCCTGCCAACACATGACCTGTGGCTAACTGACACAGCAACTGTGGCCTATTGGCTCCTATTTCTGGGTGTAGTAAAGTTGATAAGAATGCATCTTGGGATATAATAAATGATACCGTTTGCGGTTTAGGTAACTAGTCTAGAGGGATTAAGGTCCTGTGACTCACTACCTTCTCCTTAGGATATATGAAACCATACAACAAGAAAAGACAGCCAACAACAGCACGGCCAGGTTTTGCCTTGATCTAAATGATCCTTTGGGGTGGCTGGGGTGAGGACTTCATGGGTCAATTTGCCCAAGAAGAAAGTGTGAAGGAGAAATTCCAACCTTCTTGAAATGGTGCATGTAAATGCAGTCTGGTTGGAGTAAGAGATTTCCCCATTCTGATGAAGATAACAGTTTCCAGATTTGAAAGCAGTTAAAAAGGAAGCTCAAATCTTAAAACTTAGCCTTCAGGGGAAACTCAGTTATTGCAAGTCAATTCTTTCTTTTGGATCTCTGATTTCTAAACTCTCTTATTCCTATGTTTCATGTTAACTACATCACACACACACACACACACACACACACACACACACACACACACACTAAGACTTTATCTCATTTGCAAAACTCAAGCTATAGACCCTGCAGATAAATTACTGAGATTTTCCTGAATAGTCAAGTGTGCAAAGCTGGGATGGGAGTGGCATTCCTCCTCTGCAGTTTTTCTTCTTCTCATTTGAAAGGAGGCAGCTCCACGCTGTTGAGTGTTCTGAGCTTTTATGTACCATCCATTCAAAACCTCTTTGAACCCCTTGCCCAGTCCAGACTTCAACTCCCTCTCCAAGTGCCTTGGAGGACTCACAGCAGCATGCCTTAATCAAAAGTTTCGCCAGTTCTTGGACATGATGGGAGAAGACAGGAATACCAGTTTGCTCAAAGCAAGCAGCTTCGGTGTCTGTTCACCAGTCGCTCACCCCATAGTACTCAGTACCCAAAGGCAAGCTCACATTCCTCTTGAGTTCCACTACTTCTGTGTAAGGCAGCTGTTGTCTGCACCAACATAGTGTCATGTGATTTGTAAACCATTCATGAAAAGCTGCTAAGTAGCCTAGGTGGGGAGCCTTAGATAGAGCTTTGCATGGGACCACCAAGTAGAACTGGATCAAGTTCAGTTCCTCCAGAACCATTAGGCCAAGACTACAAACTACCAGGGCTTTCTGTGTTTTGTTTCAACGAACAGCAGTGTCTCTTAAGATTCAAAGCCCAGGGAGGTCTTCCCCTATACATATGCCAGGACTCTGGACACTAATGTCACTCTTGGAACAGCAGGCTCTTCTTCCTGTAACCAAGTCCAGGTGAACAGTCTGAATTCCTTGGTTGTACCTATTATCTAAATAGTTATACTTCAGGAAACAGTTTCAACAGATTGCTGTTGCCCATGTGGTTATGACAATGCATTTGTATTTAGTGTGCTTCCATATTTCATTTAACTTGTTTTTGTAATTTCTGATTTTTGTTACTGTTAATAAATAAAAATAAAATAATGGTTTTTCTGGTTTCCTTATCTCCAATGAAAACCAAATGAAATTATAAAATCATTTACCTTATACTACATAAAAGTATGTTTGAGTTTCTCTGAGCCTTGGTGGGGATGATATAAACACATAATTATTTCCTTTTATTTAATATAAGCATAGCAGTGGTCGTTTTTCCTCAGCAGTTTGACCAGTTGAGTTTCCACAATAACTATTGCCTATAGCTGACCAAGGCTAGCAGCAACAAAAATCTGTGGCTAGAAGGCAATCTAACAGGCACATCTCAGCTGCTAAAAACAGTAGAGGTAGTTTCCCCACTGGGATCTCCCCACCCCCACTCTGGCTTACAGTATCAAACAAGAGTCCCTGTCTATGGGATGGGCTTTAAATCCAACCAGAAGATACCTAGTTCCACCATTTAATGTTCATGTTACTATTGCAGCTTACCTGTCCTGTTCTGATGGCTCAGAAAAAAGACAGTGTTAAGAGGAAACCAAGCTGAACACAGCTCCAACCATTTGATTTCTGTCCTAATTAGGGTGACTATTGCTGTGATAAAAGATCATGACCAAACAAAAATTTTAAAAATCAATAAAGACACTGCAGAGTACACCACAGCTCAAATGAACTAAACATATCTACAGAGCAATGAATGGTTCTCAACCTTCCTAGTGCTGCGACCCTCAAATGCAGTTCCTTGTGCTGCGGTGACCCCCAACCACAAAATTACCTCATTGCTACTTCATAACTGTAATTTTGAAACTGTTATGAATCATAATGCAAGTATCTGAAAATGCAAGATATCTGATATGTGATCCCCAAATAGATCATAACCCACAGGTTAAGAACCACTGCACTAGACTAAAAAGGTAACCTACAGCTGGGAAAAATTTCTACCAATTAATCACACATCAGACAAGAGACTAATACCCAGGGTCCATAAAAGAACTGCAAAATGAAAGTGGTAAAAAACTCAAGTCAATAAATACTTAAAGAGGAAATACAAACAGCAAATAAATGCTTCAGAAGTCCTCAACACTCTTAGCCATCAGAGAAGTGCAAATTAAAAGTAATTTCAGTCCAGTCAGAATGGCTATTGTGAAGAAAACAATGATAACAAATTGTTGTATTTTGAAAAAAATGGTGTGCAGTGGTCAGGGTGAGTGAGAGACAGAGACGCCATGCAGACAGCGCTCATGTGGCAAGTTTTATTGGAGGAGAAGGTGGAGGTATTTTTGCAGCCCAGTGCCATTCAGACGGAAAGAGATCCTGGCAGTCAGGAGCTCAGGCATACTGAGCACTACAGTTCTAATGGAAAAGTATTCAGGAATTTGGGAGCCAATGAATACTGAGTGTCACAGCTCAGATGGAAAGTATTCAGGCCAATGAATACTGAATTTTACAGCTGGATGGATAGTATTCAGACTTTCTGGAGCCAATGAACACCACAAAGAACTGTATTGTGAAGCTGTGAGACATGGGGACAGATAAGATATTTGGAGGGCTATGGAGTTGGGACACATTAAAGAGACAAAGACTGTATAACTTTAAGGCCATATGTAAGCCTAGGCAGCAGCTTACAGCTCTGCTTCAGGAAAAGGCTTCCCCAGTGTTAACAACTCTGCTCCTGCAAGGGAGGGCCTCCCGGGCAAAGTTGCTACAGTAGCCAAGAAGGCTTTGCTTCTCTGATGCTCACTGCTCTCTGTTCAGGGAATGTAACAACTCATCCCAGCCAGGGAAGGTCCCCTGGGCCAGGAGGGTGTTACAGTTTTGCTCCCTCAGCTGATCTCTGTCCAGGCTCTACTGCTGCCATTCCAGTGAAAGAAGAAGGTCTTCACCCAAACCTCATTCAAGAGATTTATTGGGAGGGAAGGATCCAGGAGGGGGTGGCTGCCTCAGACCCAGTAGGAGAGAACAGCAGGAAAGGGCTGTGGGCTCAGTATAGAGCTTCTTGGGGCAGAGATTTCTAGGGAGATTTCCAGGGTGGGGATTGGTCAGATTTTATAACTTTTTTTTTTTTTTTTTACCCTGACTTAGTTTTGGTTTCAGGGCAGAAATGTTTCTTTCATTTGCCCTTTTGGGCTCTAATTTTAGGGCCAGGGCACATTTCTTTTTCTGGCTCTGATTCTAGGGCCAAAATGTATTTCTTTGGTGCTGGTTTCAGAGTAAGGACACATTTCTTTTTGGTTCTGGGTTCAGAATTAAAGTATTTCACTGACTTAGATCTTAGATTCATGGTGAGATGTATTCCATTAGCTCTCGGTTCAGGGCTAGGGAGGATTTCTTTCCCTGGCTCTGGTCTCAGAGCTAGGGTGGGTTTCTTTGGCTGGACACTTTCCCCCATACCTTAGGAACCCCAGCTCTACACAAATCTTGTTTTGCTTTTGAGTGACCTTGAGTGACCCCCATCATTAGCTTTCCTCTCCTCATGCCCTGCTTCATGCTTCAGCACATAATAAGCCCAATTTACATGCCAGACTAAATCATACAGATTTGCCAGAGCCTCACCTACTTACCACATGTCTCAATCAAGCCGCTAAAGCCCCAGACCAGTCTTGAGGTTCCTGTTGGATTAACTTCTGTCTTAACTCTCCTGAGAACTCAGGCCTATCTGCATCACGAATTGGACATCAAATACTGATTTTCTCATGCCCATTTCCTTCACTGATAATTGTCTTTCCTCTACTGTCTTCCAGCCCTGATAAACATAGAGATCCCAGCCAGGACTGATTGTCCTCATATGGCCTTAAAGTTATACAGTCTTTGTCTCTTTAATTAGTGTCCCAACTCCATAGCCCTCCAAATATCTTATCTGTCCCCATGTCTCACAGCTTCACAATACAGGCTGGGAGATTTTTTTTCATTTCTTATTTTAAAGTATCTTAGAATTCAAGAAATTCAAGGTAGAACATTGCCTGATTATCATACTTCTGCAGCACACAAGATCAAGACCTACATCTGAATGCTAATTCATAGATTTTTCCCTTTCTCTGTAGTAAAGGTTGGATCTGGTATATACCTTTGAAAAACAAAAACAGGATCCCATATAGCTGAGGCCAGCCTCAAACTGAATTTGAAGCTGAGTGAGCGTGAACTCTGATGCTCTTTCCTCTACCACTCAGGGGCTGAGGTTACAGGTCAGGGCTAGCACGCTTGGTTTAAATGATCATTTGCAAAGAAGAGCAGTACTGGGGGTAACATGCTGGGCAAGGGTACTGCCATTGATCCACAGCCCCAGCTCCCCCACGGCTATCTTCTCATCTCTTCCTGCATCTCTCCTCCCTCACGGTCCAGCTCTTCCCCTGGGTTCCAAGTTTTTAGCCCCCACAAAGAAGGGTTTTTTGGGGTGGGTCTAATCACTAGTCTTTCTCTCGGGCCACTTGGCTGTAAAAATGAAGACAACACGTCCATTTCATCCTCCCTTCTCTCACCTTTCCTGTCTCCTCAGTGGCTGTCGCAGAGAACAGTGCCCTTTCTCCTGTGTTTCAGCTTCTTCCTTATGTGGGCAAGTTCTTTCTGGTAGATGGCTCAGCCTCAGATACATGTTTTCTCACCCGCACGCGGGGCCATGGACCTCCTGCCTGCCTACGGTCATGAGTGCCACTTTCAGGGCTTACAATATATTTCTTCATCTGTCAGTCATTTTAAGGGGTATCCCTGTAGTCACATGCTACATCCCATACTATATGCCGGAAAAGGATCACTCAAAGATTTCCCCCTGCAAGTGCTCTCTCCTCAGCTCAGCCTCAGATGAGAGTCTTCTCACCCATAGCAGGAGCCATGCAACTGCCCACTGCAGCAAAGAAGCACACAATCCCATAACACATGTGGAAAGGAAGCCATGTTGGAGTTGTGCCTCTGGCATTGTGCCTTGTAAGCTCCTCCATTAGACAGATCAGCTCACTTGTCTGTCTTATGCATAACGGGAGTCATGTAACTGCTGCTCTCAAACTTATCTTTGGTTCTCTTGGTCCCTGGGTTGTGTGACTTTTCCTGTGGAGACAAAAATCTGCTCACCCCAAATAGGGCACTGATAGAAGATTAAAAAAAAAAAAAAAAAAGACCTCAGATCTCGATTGGTAAACCAATAAGGTTTTGGTTTTTTTTTGTTTTTTTTTTTGGTGGGGGGAGGTGTCTAAAATCAAGGCACCAGCAAATTTGATGTCTGTTGAGGGCTTACTCTTTCCCTCAAGGATGGTGCTTTCTGAGGTCTGAGTCCTCAGAAAGTAGATGGGGTGAATAAACCCCATTTGGGCCTCTTTAATAGGAACATTAAATATCATTTACAATGGAAAAGAACTCAACATTATGTTTCAACTTGTTAATTGAAGGATGAGCATATGCAGGCTGTATAGCAGGAACCATTCTGTAACCAGAAAAAGGCTAAATTAAATGATTTTTAAAAGAGTCTAGCTATATATTGCATGTTGGCCTCAAATTCACTATATAGAGCAGGTCCCCAACTTGCAATGATATTCTTACTTCCTCTGCCACCCAAGTACTGGCATTACAGGCTTTTGTCACCCTGCCCAGTTTTTATGTTTGAGACCAAACACAGCATATCCACCTCATCTTCTATTGTTTCATTTGGGGTTCTTCCCATACTGAGCAAGTGCTTTTTCCCACTGAACTACTATCCTAGAAAATGACTTCTAAGGTCACCATGAGTCTTATGAGATTGGAATGATGACTACAAGTAAACCTACACCAGAAACCAAATAAATTTGGAGAAGTGGCACAGGGAGCCATGGGAGCATGCTCAGAAATGGGTTGGGTAACTTTAAATACTCTTGATACACGTGTCCTGTTGGATAAACATTTCCAAGTAGACCAGCTAGTAGGTGGCCTAGATGGTCTACTTCATTCCGGTTTTAAGACACATAAGCAGTGTTGGGGGTGCCTGATTTGGGGTCAGGAGTCGGGGTTGCCCTTCTATGCTCAGGGTCCTGCTTTTCCCCTTGGGGGAGAGGCCCACATGGTGCAGAAGCAACAACTCAACTCCCAGGAATAGGTTGGATCAAGCAAGTTTAATTTTATTATTGGAGAGGGAGGCCTTAAATACTTTTTTTCTCAGACCTTCCCTCCAGCCAGAGGAAAAGGCTTTGATTTGTTGGTATCTGCAGCTTCTGGGGGTGGATAGTTCTTACCTGTCTCTAAACAACAGCCCCGAGTAGCACCATACCTGGAGAGCAGTCCTGATTGCAGGCTTAGGCAGTAGGCTTTTGAATTTTAGTAAACCATGCATGCATTACATCTCTAGGAGGACTTTGCTTTGGGTGCCCAAGAGCCATTATAACCCAAAGGGTCGCCTTGGTGGCTGCTCTTTGCTGGCAAATATGCTATAGGAGACACTTAAGCAACAGAAAAATTAAAAGCATCACTGTGCCCAACAATGCATATGTAGTTCTGTTGATGAAGGTACCATGAAAATCTCTTGTGGTCATTTTGTATAAATTTACACAGGGATCATTAAAAGAGGCCTTTAGTGTAAAACAAAGTATTTTTCAATGGACTATGTATTTTTTATTTTTTGCATTGTAGTTATTAGGTCTATGACAGGCAGTCTCAAGCTCACATTAGTGGTAAATAAATTTGGGAATGCAGGAAAGTCAACAGCCACCGGTAAAAGAATGGGTGACAATGGTACAAGTACCATTTGACTAAATGTTTAGCCCAAGTGGGGGAGGTACTATAGTAAGGAGAAAATGCATTATCCATCTGAGGTTTCTTTTATGGCCAGAGTTTCTTGATTGGTTGCTGGATGAACATCTCTGGAGGAGATCCATATTGACGTTGTGGCACCCTGGGGAAAAGCACAAATGTACCCTCACTCTCTGGTTAATAGGGGGGCAGATGGTTGTCACTGGAGAAAAATGGGATCTCTGCCTGACAAGTGGCAGTGGCATCCCTAGGCAAATAGGCCCAGTGCTTGCACACCAAGCTCAATCAAAGCTGAGGAATTAATGTGAAAAAGAACTTTTATTAGAGCCAGGCTAGAATTTTTTTTAAAGCTTTTGGTGATAACATCTTTGCTAAGAGTTTTATTAGCTCCTTTGATATTGGCTATTCCTTTGGGTTGTAAGGGATGCCTGTTGTGTGAGTTATCTTTCAGGAGCCTAAGAATGTATTAAGCTGTTGTGACACATAAGGAGGCCATTGTCATAGTTAGGGAACTCCCATGACTAGCAAAGCTGACTTAACTGCCTTTATAATATTAGAAGCCTTTTTTCTAGACAATGTTAGTGCAGACATGAGCTTAAAACAAGTATTAATTATTATATGCACATATCTCAAATTACTAAATGGAGCATAATGTGTCACATCTATCTGTCATATAGCATTAGGTATCAAGCCTTGTGGGTTGACCCCTACCCTCTGTAGGGGTGCTAGGGGAGCCGGCAGTGTGTAAGTGGCACAGGTTCTAGATAGGTATTTGCATTGAGAAATTGGCAACTCTAGGAATAATTTGTGTAAATTTTGGGAGGATAAATGAACTGTTGGTGTAATACTTTACCTTGTTTTAGCAAATCAACTGTAGCTGACAGTATAATGGTGTCAGTCATTTTATTTTCTTTAACTGATATTCTAGGTAATTTGGAATGGGATCTAATATGAGACAAGTACCATGGCTGTTGTTTTTGGTTTAATACATCTTGTATTAGAAGCATGGCATTGGCAATAGGCTTAAGGGTATCTTTTATTTTAGAAAAGACCAATACTTGAACAGCTTGGACCATATATTGACTGAAAAAATATAAATAGGTTGATTTTGACATTCACTAAGACCTTTAGAAGGACTAACAATTCTCTCAATTGCACAGAACCAGGATTTGGAATCACAAATATCCTATCTATTTTTACCTTTTCTTTGAATGAGAATGCCATAATTAGTTTTATTGGCATCTGAGAAAGCTAGGGTTGCATGTGGACTAGGATCCGGGAGGGAACTGAAGAAAAGGGAATCTCGGTTGGAAGAGATGAGAGTTCAGGGAAAAATCTTACTTTTTGGCAAATGATTGTCAATTGTGCCAGTAAATCTAACAACCATTTCCTGGAAGGAAATGGAGTCAGCCCATTGTGCCTGAGTATTCCTTAAAGGAAACAGAAGAATAAGCTATCTGGCTCTCTTTCATGTTTTCTGAGCTAACATTAGAGTCTTTAGTATAGATAATTTAGGTTCAATTACAGGCCACTGTTCAATCCGATGTCTTGTTCTGATGGCCAATTAATGGGAATAGGGTCTGACTTTTTAACAATTTTTTACTTCAGGTAGACGGCGGCTCTTAGAAATGGGGAAACTTTCAGTTCGGAAAATGAAGCAGCATTGTAACTTGCATTAATATAGTGGCATCGGCTCGCCCATGTCT
>PVIH01005514.1:71952-123100 GCA_004025045.1 Sigmodon hispidus
GGGGGGGGGGTGGCCACCAGAGGCCCAGGCTGGGCAAATGAAGAAGTAACTGGCCTCTTTTTTTGCTAGAAACTGGATTTTACGTATAAATATTTTTTCGTATGTTTTTCAGAGAGATTTATGGGGCCCAAACTGAAGCTCCACAACAGAATTTTTTCCAGCTCTCCCATTTTTAGACTCACAATGCATCTTGTTTGGGGACCTGCTTATCGGGACGCCAGACCAGGTTCCAGTTCCTGATTATATGGAAACGCCAAATTAACCTAAACAGGGATGTTATTTCTAAAAACTTACATAGACAAACACAAACAGACACTGGAAAAAAGGAAAGCAGAGCCTTAGAAGATAGAGATTGAGGCAGATAGAGAACACAAAAGCATGGGCCACTTCACCAACTATCACTAAGGGACGTGAACTTCACTAGGGCACCGAGCTGAGGAGAAGGGGGAAGCGGGATCTGGGATAGAGCAGGCAGTCAGTCAATCACGGCTAGAACCCGGACAGACAATGACAGCAACAGCAGGCAAAATGAAAAAGCCCCAAAAGACTGCAGCAACAGCAAAAAATGACCCCCAAACCAGAGGTAGTCAATAGTGAGGCCAAAAAGCCCACCTTGGGCGCCAAAAACATTGGGAGTGCCTGGTTTGGGGTCAGGAATAGGGGTTGCCTCTATGCTTAGGGTCCTGCTTTTACCCTTGGAAGGAGGGGCCTAGATGGCGCAGAAGCAATGACTCAGCTCAGCTCTTAGGAGCAGATTGAATCAAGCAAGTTTAATTTTATGCTGGGGGGGCCTTAAATAGTTTTTTCCCAGACCCTCCCCAAGTCAGGGGAAAGGGCTTTGATTTGCTGGTATCTGCGGCTTCTGGGAGTGGTCTCTCACTGGTCCAGGAATGTTGCATCTGGACTCTGCCCTCTTTAAGGCCTCAGGCAGATCCCAGGTTGGCTTAAGTAATTAGGAGTATTTGTTTTAAGACATCAGTTATAGCCAGTTTGCATTGGCTGAGGCTGGGCTGATCTCTAGGCCTCTTAAAAGCCCATATATTCTACAAAGCAGTACCATCATGCACTCCTCATCCCCACCATGTCTACCTTTTGAAAGGCTGCATTATAGATGATAAGTCTCTTTTTAAAATATTTTCTTCAGTATTCATACATGCATATTGCAGGGAACTATGGAGATGGCCAGGACTAGCTGCCTTGAGAGGCAGGAATTGTAGGTTTTCCAGTTTAGAGTCCGTGGCTCCTGGGACACAGTGTGTCTTCCAGGGCCTAAGAGACAGACACACTCCCTCAGGCAGTAAAGCATTCTGTCTACCTCGTGTGTCTCTCATGGAACGGTGACAGAACAATCAGTACAGACATTAATCTTGTTTTGTGTACCCTGCAAACTCCATTGTATCCTGATAATTACAACTGTATTGATCCTCGCCATTGCCATTAAATATACTTATGATAAAGTATAAAAAGTCTAATTGTTCTCAATATTATTGCCACAGCTTAAGTTTTGCTATGAACTCTCCAAACAGACTGATTTAATTTCTCGAACCAATATCAGGTGACCTTGGTCCAGTAAGTAGGTACAAGTACTTGCAACCTATAATATGTTGATATCAGAGGTTTAAAGTTGCTCAATTTCAATCATATACATATATATTTAAAAAGCATATATGATTTGGGGTGGGAATCTTTGGTTTTTTGTTTTGTTTTATTTGGTTTTGAGGTAGGGTTTCTCTGTGTGGCCCTGGCTATCCTGAAACTCCCTGTATAGACCAGGATGGGCTCAAACTCACAGAGATCCACCTTCCTCTGACTCTTAAGTACTGGATTAAAATCATGTGCTACCACTCCCTGGTATATAGAAGTCTTCTAAAAAATTATGTGTATATGAGAGTGTAAGAGTAAACATGTTCATGTGTGTGTACATATGTGCGTACATGAGGATGTATGTGTGCTCGTGTGTGTGTGTGTGTGTGTGTGTGTGTGTGTGTGTGTGAGTAGACCAGAAGTTGACATTAGTGTCAACTCTTCAGTTACTCCCCATCTTTTTTTTTTTTTTTTTTTGAGGTGGGGCCTCTCACGGAACCTGGAGTGCAATAATTGGCTGGACTGACTGGTCAGCAAGTCTCAGGGATCCCTCTCAACCCCTGTCCCCACTCAGGCCTGGGGGTTACAAATGTGTGTCTGTCTCTGCACCTGGCTTTTACATTTCTTCTTGAGATCTGAATTCCAGTCCTCATGCCGGTAGAGCAAAAGCTTCTTATCTATGCAAATTTGCTTCCCTAGTACAGCCAGGTCAGGTTGGATTTAGGGAATTACCCAAATAAAAATCAAATATTAAAAGGCAATTTCCAGGGTCGGGAGATAATTTATTCAGGATGATTGCTTGAAACCATAGGACCTGGGGTCCATCTCCAGAACTCACATGAAAATACCAGCGAGGTAGCAAATACTTGTACTTCCAGCCCTTGGGAGATGGAAAGAGAAGGGTCCCCCCCTCCCCGCCCAGGTCTTGCTGGCCCATCTGGATAGCCTAATCGAGGACTGCCAGGCCAATGAGAGACCTTGTCTAAAGGAAGTGGATGGTATTTGTAAGAATGACATCTGAGGTCATCTTCTGGCCTCCAGCAACCTTTGCTCAAACATGCACCTGCATACCCATGAGAAGCATGCACACACACACACACACACACACACACACACACACACACACATACATCTTTAAAAATTAAAAATTCTCATTGATCATGTTATCGCTCCAGATTACTAATCTCATTAAACATTGTTCAGTTTTATTCTTCAAATCTTATTCTTAGAAATAAAATTTCAACCATTTTAATGGATAACATGTCCGTGGTCACTTGGTCACTTTTATTTTTATTATTTTTTATCATGTGAAAAGTTTGGGGTGGGGAGAGGAGAAGAGAGAAGAACGTGTAAAGTGTAAAGTCATTGGGGGAGAGAGGGAGGGGAGGAGGGAGGGAGGGAGAGAAGAAAAGAGAGAGAGAACTGGGGTGCAGACACTACCTTGTAACAAGAGAAAGGAAGAGAGAGAGCAGAGAGAGCTCATGATCACTTTTTTTTTTTTTAACTTTATTTATTTGCCTTGGTGTTTGCCTGGAACTGGAACTACAGACAGTTGTTAGCTGCCATGTGGGTGCTGGGAATCGAACCCGGGTCCTCTGGAAGAGCAGACGGTGCTCTCAACCACTGAGCCATCTCTCCAGCCCCCTCATGATCACTTTGAAATCCTTGCTGATTTTCTCAGCTTTCCACAAGTCTCCGGCAATGTTTTTACGACATAGTGTGTTTAGGAAGTAAGAACACATTAGAACAACTGATATGAAGCACAAATGAGAAGATACACCTTGTACAAGAGGATTTTATTTTGCATTCTATAAGTATAAATTGTAAATTATTTAAGTATAAATTAACTTGAACTATGAATGATTAGACAGATCTATGCAGATGCTTTCAGACCCTTGCAGTAAATGTAGCATGGATGTGGGATGTTATATGCTATGACCTGCATGGCTTTGGGATTGACCAGGTTGGAGTGTGGCAGAGAATGAAGACAGACATAAACAGAGAAGCTGAGATGGGACGAGCCATGGACTCTGATGAAGATGAACCAGCATCCAGGAAACTCGGTGTGTTTATTATATACAGCTGTAAGAGGAGGCAGGTTAACTAACTTTGGTAGAGGGTCTCTGCTAGGGAAGCAGTCTCAGGCTACAGTCATCTGAGAGGAAGAAGCTGTGGTTGATACTCTCTGTGCATACCACTAACATCTACACATGAACTAGGGGAAGGCCTTGCCATTCTCATGGGTCTGAGGTGGGAGAAGCCCACAGCTACACTGCCAGTGGGCTGGGCTGGATCCCCATGGATGTCAAATACCTTGAGAAAGTCATGGGTGACTGAGAAAGATTATTAAAGAGTTCTATTAAAAGCAACTCACTGATACAAAAGGGCGAATACAGACTTGACATTCCTGGAAGCCTGGATTGATCCCGCAGGGCTTCACACTGCTGGTCCTGGTCTTCACCATGGAAGAGTGTGAGAGATTTCCAGCCTGTATCCCAGATCCTAAGCTGGCTCCAAGTCCACGCCCTAGAAGCTGTACCCCACGGCCATGCTGGAAGGATACATGTTCTCCACTACACGTAGATGTCCTTAACGTAGCCTTATGTCAGCAATACACATCTACTCAGGAATTTCATCCGTTCCTTACATCTCCCCATTTTTTATTTCTTAAATTCTCCCAATGCATCTCAGCTTCCAACCCAGCAGGAGACCTATGTAGCTGTGTAGTTTTTAGAACAGACTAAAAGAAAGAAACAAAACCTCTAACCTAGGTTATTCCGGTCACCCTCATCAAAAACAGGAAAAACCTGAGAGCCAATGAGGTTCTCTCCATGCAACACTCATTAGGGCAGCGCCTTGAAGGTGGCGAGGACCCATGTCAGCAAACAATCTAGTCATCTCCTAAATTTAAGTGCTTATGCAAACTCCTACGTGCCTCCTTCAGATCCTCTTAGCATTTTCAAAAGCCAGCTGTTTGGGGAGCATTGTTCCTACCTCTGGATTAGTCTGCAGGAGCCTGGTCACAAAGTCTCAATGCAATTCTAGGCTTTAGTGAGTCCCACTAGGTTGGTTTTGTTATGTTTTGTTTTGTTGTTTTCTTTCTTTTTTTTTTTTCTCCAAAACTTTATTTATTTTATTTGCCTTGGTGTTTGCCTGGAACTGGAAACTGGAACTACAGACAGTTGTGAGCTACCATGTGGGTGCTGGGAATTGAACCCCGGTCCTCTGGAAGAGCAGTCATTGCTCTTAACCACTGAGCCATCTCTCCAGCCCCCATTTTGTTGGTTTTCATTTAGTGGGCAATCTCTCTCTCTCTCTCTCTCTCTCTCTCTCTCTCTCTCTCTCTCTCTCTCTCTCTTCCTCCCCCCACATGCCCTTGAAGCAACTATGTTAATTTGTTGATAAACTTGCAAAGGATAGTGTGAATGGTTGCTAGTCCTTCCTAAGATCCTGTACAGAGCATGTCTGCTCTGTGAACTCAAATTACACTGTGCCTGGTCCTGACATAATTCTGCAAACCCAGTTTTGAATAACAGATAATACCCTGGGTTGAGGTAAGATTTTTGTGGTACTTAGTTAATCAGAAGGAGGCCAGATACTGTCACCCAGGAGACTCTGAATAAATCCACGTGCACATGGAGCCATAGGCCCATAGGCTGTACAGGGTTATTTGATCTCCTTTAAGGATTTGAAAAGTTCTCTTGATAATGCAGCATTTGGTTTGGATTTTGTGGGTCAGATCGCAAAGCACAGGAAAGCAGTTAAAGTCATCATTGTCTAGCCCTAACCAAGGCTGCTGTGAAGGAACAAGTCTACAATTACCTTAAATCTCTCAGTGGTCCAGACACAAGGAGCATCCCATCCTTATAATCACATTCCTCAGTATCAGCATCTGGGGTGTCTGGCAGGTCAGGGCAAGCATGACACATGAATCAAAGTTGCCTCTTCGTCTCTGCAGCTCTGGGTGGCATCATAAGAGCTGCATCTGTGGCACTGTAGCTATCTGTGACTGTCCCTCTGGGATGGGGGTCAGTCCTTGATAACCAAAGTTTAAAACTCCATATAACAAAAGTAAAAAATAGGAATGTATTCAGAGAGTTCAGCTGAGTATCTATCTCTAATCTTTCTGCTAATATTTCCCCCCCCTAAGTAGCCAAACTTACTTTTCCTTTCTCTGGAAAACAAGAGTGTATCTATTGAACATTATTTAAGAATGGATGGAGCTGAAATATCTTTACCTTATTGCAGTAGGTTCTTGTTGGCTACCAGCCCACAAATAATGACATGGGAACTTATTATGAAAACTAGGCCTTAGTTTATGCTTGTCCCACTAAATCTTACAACTTAAGCCACATTTTTAAATCTATATTCTGCCACATGACATTACCTCTCTTCCATCTTGTACCTCCTGTTTCCTCTCTGTCTCTCCTTAGACCTCCAGCAACTCTATGGCTGATCCCCAGTCAGCCAATCACTGACTCCATCCTTTGGTTCAAGGTAGGTTTATTGGCACAGTGGAATGGCCATATGAACAATTCTCCCATAACACCTTATATAGAAATAAGCATAGACGCTTTCTCAAAAGTCTCCTTCAAAGTACTAAAGTATAACTGCCTGTCTCTAGATTATGCTCACCCCATGTTTTACACCCAGCACATAGAGATGGCCTCCTTTTCATCTTTATTTGTGTCCTTCTTGTGGGAGTATTCCCTTGCCTAACCAACATAAATACTTGTAGTCAAGATTCCTGTTCAGGTACCACTTACTGCATCCAGCATGGCTTTGGGATTGACCTGATTGCAGCATCAAGGAATGAAGAAATACAAGTGGAAAGGTTTCAATAGAGTGAGCCATGCACTCTGATGCAGATGCTCGAGCTGTCCAGAAACTCAGATGTCTGGATGAGGAGGTGGGTTTATTGTATACAGCTGGGTGAGGAGGCAGTTAGCTAACTTTGGCGGGGTGGGGGGCGGGGGTGATGTCTCAGGCTACAGTTATCTGGGAGGAGAATTCTGCAGTAGACACATTCTATACACAGTGACAACATTTGACATCCTTGACATGGCCATGCCCATGTCAACAGCCCACATTCACTCAGGACCTCATCCAGGCCTCGCAATTATATAGTGTGATGTAGCAGATAAAATGTTGCTGTCTAAATAGAGAAGACTTTCTGTCAATAAAATATGTTGCATGATAAAAAACATTTCTTAGAATCTATCAAAGAAAATACAACAGATAAAATCATCGTCTTAGAGAACATGTGCATTTGTACATATGCTTATAACTGCCTTCAAAGAGGATACACAATATATATTCGCACCAAAAGTGAAGGAACTCTAACAGGCTGGAGCAGGGTGAGCCTTGTCCTTTTTCCCCCAGTTCCTCTTCCCTACTAAAAACCGTTAGATTACATCTCTAAAACTAGCCACCAAGATCTACTCCCTTATTTAGCCACTCCCTCTTCCTAAAGCTAACTACCAAGGTCCTGCGATCAAATGAAGTCTAGCAATCAGAAGCCCCCGCTTTGGCTGCCCTAATCAAAATGAAACACCTCATCCTAACACAGCGTTTCCCCTTTTACCTTTATAAATTGTCCTTTGCCTTTGGGTCATGTCTGTCTCCTCTCTATCCAGGGAAGTCCTCTGTCCCACTCTGGGACAGATATCCCATCCCCTCTCCCTTGTTCCCCCCCAGGTCCCTCATCCTCTGTCTCCTGTCTTTGTCTCTATTACCTGCCCTTTGTCCTTTTGGGGCAAATAAATATCCTTTGTGCTGAGAACTTGGTCTTTGGGTCTCTTGTGCTGGTACCAATTCTTTTTTAAAAAAATATTTATTTTTATATTATTTGAATTGGTGTTTTGTCTGCATGTATAACTGTGTAAGGGTGTCAGATCTGGGAATTACAGACAGTTGTTAACTGCCATGTGGATGCTGGGAATTGAACTCAGATCCTCCGGAAGAACAGTCAGTGCTCTTAACTGCTGAGCCATCTCTCCAACCTGCTGGTACCAATTCTTTCAGAAAGTAAATATCTAAGTCTATAATATCTATAGTTTCCATAGACCTTCAAACTCTGGCTACCAGTAGAGAGAAATGGGGTTTCCGGCTACTTTAATTTCCCAGTACTGATCTTATTGTTCTGTTTGTGAAACTGGGCACCTATCTACAGTTCCGATCTTTTCTTTAGCTCGTGGTCTTAGTAACAATTAGTTCCTCTTGTCCTCAGCACTAGCAGTTATTTTCTGCTTTGCTTGCTCTCCTTTGACTCTGTGTGGGTATTCTTTGTCTTGTTGCAAACTTTGCTGCTTGTGAAAGCCAACTTCCCCATCTTTCTCTTTGTCGTTAAAACAAAAGAAGTTTAAAATGTGTGTGCCACTGGAGAAGCCCAAGGAGAGAAAACAAACACAGAATGACTCAAAGGCCCTCAAAATGAACACAGAAATCAGAATGTACATGATGCAGTCATCAACAGAATTGGGATATGTATAAACTTAATTGAGTTGCAGTCTCAGGAATATTCCAGAACAGAGTATGAGATGCTCCAAATTGAGTCACAACATCCTCAGATCTGTTCTGTTTTATGACTCAGTAAGAGTGATTTCTAGTCCTTTTCTGAAATAAAGTAGAGACTCAGATCAAAACCATTTGTGTTCACTTAGCAATTATTTTGTGTCTTTATTATATCCTAAACATTCTAAGTGTTTGGATGCAGCAGGGACCAGTGTGAAGAGGGGATGTAATGAGCTCTGTTTTGTGAAGCCTATACTCTAGTAAGGAGAGCTATATAACAATTGTAATAAAAAGTAAATGACATATGTTAGAAAGTGATAAGGGAGATTGAGAGAATGTGGGATGAGGGAGCATCTGGGCTTCAGACTTTAAGCAGGCTCAAGGCCGGCTTCATTGGGGAAGATGCCAAGAAAGGCAGCTGAGTAGATTAGATGAGTGATGGCTGAGAGAAGCAGAGTGTCAGTCTGGCTAAATGAAGGGAAGACCGGAAGAAGTGATGGGCTAGGGGCGGGAGTTCAGAGAATTTAACATTCCCACAGTATGAGGATTCTAAGGGCACTTACAGGTAAGTGAACCAGGAAGCACTAGGTGCTGCTCACCATATGGGTGTGCCTAGTCCTTAAAACTTCTCTGCATCCTTGCATCCACCTGCATTGTTTCTCCTACACGTTTGTACATCCAGCCACCCATGACGTAGATCCTACAGTGATTCTGATATAGAGTGAGGCATGTTGAATTCATTCTGGGAGGACTCTAGGTCTGCAGAAAAGGAAAGTGAATGCAGACGTTGCTAACAGTTGAGAACTGGGAAGCCTAGACAGATGAAGGAAACGTAGAAATGAGCAAATGTTTCTGTAGTCCCCGGTATCAGGCACTGAGGATGGAATCATGGTGACAAGTATAATCAAAACCAGCCCCTTCTCCTAGAGAAATATGTCAGCAGGCTGTGTTATCTTGTGAGCACTTTGTAATGAAGATGAAAGACAGACATGCTTTGTCTGTCTGAGGTTTGGTATAGTGGTGAATGAATGTCTCAGGGAATGAAGGGGGATGGGACACTGAAGGAAGCATCATGATCACACTGAGTCCTGTTCATTTTCATATTCATATTTTTATGAGCACAGTGAAGAGCTCAAGGACAGTTTTTCAGAGTCAGAGGGGCTGTGTCCTAATCAGTAGAACAAGCAGCTGTTGACCTTGGCAGCTGCAAGAAGAAGGAAGTTGAAGGTGATGGTTTCCGAGAGGAAAGAGAGCAGACAGGACCAGCATAGAATGTCTTGAACAGCTACTCTAAAAGCTGGGGCTTGGAGATATAGAAGTACACAGTTTACTAAGGTAACAATTGTTCTTCCCATTTATTTTTATCTTGTCCTCAGGTATCATTTTCCTTCTCATCTTTGGGCTTAGGCTGGTTGTAAGACAGAATTTTATTTCTAAGGCAGTAAAGTTTTTACATCAAAGGAGACCCCAGACCCTGTCCAGACATATGAAACACTTGCTATCTACATCAAAGGCCATCGATGATTCTGTCATTGGCACTAGAGAATACTACCCACAAAAGCTGAACTCTGGCACACTGATCCTGACACACTCCTGGTGGTGCCCCGGGAGCTACAGAGGCACTTTGTTCATTCTCTTTCTTCCTGCCTAGGCCCCAACACATCAGGACACTGGAGGAGGCAAGAGGATTATAAATTTGAGGCCAAACTGTGCTACGACATGAGACCCTGTCTCAAAAGATGGAAAAGAGAAAAGTAACCCACCGCAAACAACAAGCTGAACACTGCACAAATAAGGTTTCCCTGGAGTCCACTCAGAGGGAGGGGCATATATGAGGATGGAGAAATGGAGGACTTACAGGTTTGAACCTGGGTCTAACTCCCACTATGCCCTCAGTTCTTGTGCTACATTGAACAAATGTGCTTTAAATTTCTTCATTTGTAAAATGGAGATAATAATCATCTGTATCTTATAGACTTGTTATGAGAATAAAATAAAATATATAGTTTATAGAAAAGCTAAAAATCCTGATGTGCTGAATGCTAAGTACTTGCTGTTTTTTTTTTTTTTCTAATTGTGGTTGCAGCTATTCTTTTCTGTAGAAGGAAAATAAAAATTCTTTAAAATTCTGCTGTATAAGCTAAATGAAAGAAACCTGTTAAGACCTTGGCAAACATTGAATTGCCAAAGTGGGTGGGGGAGGAATAATCATTGTTGGCCCTGTGGCTCCATATTTGTATGTATCTTGTGGACAGCAGAAAACTAATGGAGGTGACTGGTCAGGGGAGGGCACGGCCAGACTCAGCTTTCTATTAGAAGTAGCAGAGATAGAGGGGCCGAGTCCCACAGAGTCAGGACACTACAGAAATGAAGGAGGACATTATAGGGATTTGAACTAAGATAATGGCTCTGAGGCTAAGAAAAAGTTCAAGGAGGAATTGGCTCGTGGCTAGTCAATGGTTAGAGAATAGAGCTAATGGCAAAGAATGACCTGAAGGTTCTGACCAGAACAGCTCTGCAGACTACCTTGTTATTTTTTGCAACACTTGACTAGGCAGAGAAGTTACGGGATGCTGAATCTGGCAGTTGGATAGGAAAGTGCTAGGAGACCTAGGGGCACATCTAGATCTGCATCTCTGGGAGGGGACAAGACACAGCTGTGAAAAATACATCCAGAGAGGACATTGTTGAATTGGGCAGGCTTACTCTAAATTACTGAATTCCTATTCCCTTTGTTGTTAGAGACATAATCTCATTACATAGCCCAGGCCCTTGAACTCCAGCTATTCCTGTCTCAGCTTCCTGAATATCAGGGGAAAACATCTTGAGAAGCTCTAGATACTCCTACCCCCCAACCTCATCAACAAAAAGCATTCACAGAAACATTGTGCAATTTATCAGATTTATACTTACAAACATCACATGTAGAGAATTCAGATTGAAAACAAAACTCTGAGACTTATTGGGAGGTCAAAGTTAGCACAAAAGCATCATCATCCATCTACCAAATGGAATAGAACAACTTTACTGGCAAATGGGGGGTCGGGGGTCAAGAGGGAAAACACCCTGATGCTTAAAATGAGGGCAAGTTTATCTTACCTAATCTCCTATGGTCAGGTAGTAAAAACTAAAATAAATAGACACTTGAAATTATGCAGGTCTGTAAAAGGATTGTCAGGACAAATAAGAATGGCAAGACAGTAAATGAAGCAGGAATGCGTTATTAATCCAGAAACGTGTACGAATTGTCAAGAGAATTCAATTTGTGTGAGAGGAAAATTTTGCCTACAGAAGAAAAGGGAATTTATCTTCCTAGTTCTTGACCTAGTTTTAAATACACAAACTATTAGACTTTCTCATTTTCAAAGAAGACTAGAAAACCATGTTTGCTCTAATTCTTTCCCTAGATCCATATCCAGAGCTGTCAAGCAGCTACTTTATTAAGTAAGTGTGTGTGTCTATGTGTCTGTGTGTGTGTATGTGTCTTACCCTACAGCCCAACCTGGCCACAACCTCATAATTCTCCTGCCTCAGCCTCCAAAGTGTTGAGATAACAGTTTTTTTCTATATCTTTATCTTTCACAAATGCCTTTTTTCTCTCTCTCTCTCCTTGTAACCCCTGATATATTTCATTGGGATGATTATTTTGTACTGCTTAAGTATCTTTTTACATTTATGTATTTATTGCTGTGCTTGTGGTGGAGAGCCATGCGACACAGCATACATATGGCAGTTGGGGACAGCTTATAAAAGCTTGTTTTCCTGTCCCACCGTGTGGGTTCTGGGAACCGAATGAATGCAGGTTATTAGGTTTGGCAGTATTAGTGCCTTTACCTGCTTAGCCATCTCTGGCTTCCTTTTGTCTTTTCTGTATTTCATAAGTTAGTAGACAAAGTAACAAGTTTCATTTAATCATGATTTTAATAAAATAACAATAATTACTATTAATATTGTTAGTCTGTGTATGTATAATATGTATGCGTGTGAGCATGCATGCCATAGCGCATGTGCGGAGATCAGAAGACAACTTTAATAGGCCCTGTTCTTTTCTTCCACCTTTATGTGTGGTTCAAAAATGAACTCAGGCTTTCGTGACAAGCATCTCACATGCCCCCTTTATCCATTCTTTTTATTTTTTAAGGTTCAGTTTATTTTAAATTCAGAAAAGAGTAGATATCAGCCAAACATGACATAGCAAGTTACAACAAGACTGGGCACAAAGCCTCATATCAGGACTGGGTGAGGCAACCCTGTAGGAGGAAAGGGTCCTGAGAGTAGCCCAAAGAGTCAGAGACAGCCACTCCCACTGTTGGAAGTCCACAAAGACACCAAGCTATACACATAGCATACACACAGAGGACCTAGCACAGACCCCTGAGGGCTCGGTGACTTCCATGTTAGTCTCTGTGAGCCTATGTGAGCACTGCTTAGTATCTGTGGCCGTGTTCTCCTGGTGTCCTCAACTGCTCTGGCTCCCACTGGGTTCCCCGCTTCTCTTATGTCTTAGGCATCTGGGAGTTCGTTCTTCTGTGTCTCTCTTCCCACTTTAAATTGGCATAATAATTTATTAATTTTTGAGGATTAAATCAGCAAATGTGTGTTAATTTTGTTTCTGGTACCTAGGAAATGCGTCAAGTATCACTATTACCAATTCTATCCATCTCATATATTGCCTTAATTCCCATACTGGGCCTGTGTCAGAGATGTCTCGTAAGTAAGGGACAAGGATTCTAAACTTAGGATCTTATCCAAGACCACATACAGAACTAGGAAGGAACAGAGACAGCTGTCCAGTCTGCGCATCTCACACCCATTCTGTACCGTTTCCATTCTTTAAAGACTATTGCATCAACATGAAATATTCATTTCCAGCTGGTGTTCCCTATAATGTGACTGCTGAACTCACAGAATTGACCCATGCAGCCCCGTCTATGACGGTTCTGGGGATATCTGTGAAGCTCCCTCTTTGACAATTTCTTGTAACTACAATTCCAGGGGACACAAAGGCCTCTGGTGCCTGTGGGCGCATGCTCACACAGGCATACACACAAATAAATGAACAAATAAAACTTTAAGAAGAATAAAGTAACCCATTAGAATATAGATATCATTTCTGTACAATTCCCAGCGCTCGCTCGCTCTCTCTCTCTCTGTCTCTCTCTCTCGATTTTCCCCTTCTTAGAATATCCCATGTAGGAGTTTTAGAAGCATATATATGTGCTTTATGGCCACAATAAAATTATTTTATCTCCTGAACTACCTAACTCACAAGATTAAGATTTGATCCAATTAAAAATTTTCTTCCCAGAACGACTTTCTTTTTATTCCCCCCTCATGTCTTATTACCATTTTCTTCTCTATCTATAACCTAACCTGTAAGCTTAAACATTGTCACACCCAGGTCCCCAAAGAGAAACAAAGAAAGATGCCTGAGTTCACATGTGTTGCTATAACAAAATATCATCACTAAGATGGTTTATTCACCATTCTGAAGGTACTGACAGACCCAGTGTCTGGCAAGAACTCCCTTTGTGGCTCATAAACGGCACCTGCCATCTGTCCCCACGTGGTAAAAAATGACAAGAGGCGTCCCTCACACTGTCCTGGCTGGTTTTGTGTCCACTTGACACAATCTGGGGTCATAAGAGAGGAAGGAACTTCAGTGATATCAGGATTTCTTTGGGCCACCAACTAGCTCCCAGATCATGACATGGAGACGTATTATGGATTATGAATGTCAGCCTTATCTTATGCCTGTACCGCTAGTACCTGTTTCTCTTCATCTACCTTTTGCCTTGCGGCTTGGCTTTTTACCTTCCTTTTATTCTGTATGTCCTGTCTTTTCTGCCGCCTCCAAGTGTGGCTGGTGGTTGTCTGGCCCCAGGCATTCTTTCTTTCTTCCTCATTCTGTCTCCTCCCAGCTTAAATTTCTCCTCCTACTTATTCTTTCTGCCTGTCAGCCTCGCCTGTCCCTCTACTGTCTAGCTGTTGGTCATTCAGCATTTTATTAGACCAATCAGGTACCTTAAGCAGGCAAGATAAAACAAATGCAGCAGAAACCAATGCAAGACACCTTTACATAGTTAAAGTAATATTCCATAACATAAACAAATGTAACACATCTTTATATAATTAAAGAAGTATTCTGTTCCACAACACTCAGTTGAAGAAATGCCTCCATAAGACCCAGCTGTAAGGCTTTTCTTAATTAGAAATTGGTGGGAGAAGGTCCAGCTCACTGTGGGTAGTGTCATGCCTAGTCCCGGGTTCTAGAAGCCAGCAAGCTGGAAAGACCTGTGGAGAAAGCCGGTAAGCAGCGCCCCTCCATGACCTCTGTATCAGATCCTGTCTCTAGGTTTCTGCTCTATTTGACTTTCTGTCCTGACTTCCTTCAATAGTAAACAACAATATGGAAGTGTTAGCCAAATAAATGCTTTTCTCCCCAACTTGCTTTTTGATCACGGTGTTCACTGAAGCAATAAAAACCCTAACTATGTCATACACCAATATTTATCATATTTGCTTTGCCTTAATAACCCAGTTACTTGCCAGAAGACTCTACCTCTTATTACAATTAATTTTGGTGTAAAGATTTCAAAGGATGAATTTGGGGGAAACACAAATATTCAGACCATACATCTATTTTTACAAAAATCATAGAGATGGAAGAGACTTAGAACACTAAGAATAATGAAGATATGGGGGCTGGAGAGATGGCTCAGAGGTTAAGAGCACCAACTGTTCTAGAGGTCCTGAGTTCAATTCCCAGCAACCACATGGTGGCTCAAGACCATCTATAATGACATCTAGTGCCCTCTTCTGTATACTGTATACATAATAAATAAATAAATCTTTTTTAAAAAAAAGAATAATGAAGATAACAATCACTGGACAAACAAAAAATTTGAAGGAGTTAGCCTCACCTTTGAGTGTCCGATATTTCTACAGCCTTTGTGCAGTAAAAGGACTTTAACACACATACTCATATAATTTGGGAAAAGGTACCTCTTAGGCTCTTTTTGGTTGGCCAAGGACACAAATAACAGCATTATGAAAAGGAAGCAAAGACCTAATGTATAGGAAACACATACCCTCTGCTCTGGGGTCACCAAGTCATTCAGCACTGACACACGCCCTGGTGAAATTGACATGTGACACTCAGTCCATCAGGATTTTAATTTCGTTTCGTTTTGCACTGAAGACTTTTGAAATTTACTCAGAATATAAAATGTTGGGAGAATGAGATTAAATGAGACAAATTTTGTGAACAAAAGAGAAAAGCAGAGAGACAAAAGCAAGACTTTGTTAATACGGAGCCTCCTGGACTGATTGCCTCCTTGTTTCTTATTTTCGGTTTATGATCAGAAAGTGTCCGAAAAGAATACCACTCACAAGAGAAACCAGGAACTCCACTGACTGAAGGCACAGCATGTGCTTGAGCAGGTAGCATTCAAATCTCTTAATACTCATATTCAGCGAACCTTTTCTCTGAAGGAAAAAGAACGGGGGGAGATAATTTAAAAGTTAGTTTTGTATTAGAAGCAGTTCAGCCACAATGCATTCTTAGATCCACACAAGAAGGAAAAACTATGAATAATGAATTCTTTGTTCTCTCTAAGAGGCATAGCCTTCTAAGGGACTCTGAGTATTTTAATTACTGTCCTTTTATAAGATGAAATTTGGTTTTAATAGTTCTTTCATTTATTCACTTTGGAATGAGAACAGTTTTGTTTTGTTTTGAGAACAATTAGAGAAGGAAAAAGGAAACAGGAAGAGAAAAAATAGTATTTCCTATCAGATTTCAGAGATAAAAAGAGAAAAGAGCAACAGAGGCCCAGAGCCTCAGGACAGCCCCCCTTGTCTGTTTAGGTGTATGGGACTGGGGCATATGGCCAGGAAGCTGATGTCATAGGTCAGGAACTCACATCCCATTCCAGGATGCTCTGGGGAAAATCTTCCCAGACAAGGAAAGATTGCAGACTAGAACTTTCCCCTTCCTTTCTCTCTCTCTCTCCAAACTTCTAGCTTAGAATTGAATATCATTTAACTTTACTGCCCACTACCCTTCCTGTTACCACCTCCTGCTGTTCCTCTTAAATCCTCACCTCTCTGACTTAGCTGCTCTTACTTCTTGGTGTCAATGCCCATTATCCTATGTATACTCCGTCCATTTGGGCCTTCACCTCCCCTCCTGTAAGATCTTTGCTTGCATCTTGTTTTAGTCGCCCTCCCCATGGTTATTACTTAGATAATGACATTAGTGATGGCTATGACTTCTTCCCTCTCTGTTTCAAGATTCCTACTCTTGAAACATTGCCTTTGTCTTTCCAAGTCACTATCTCAAGTCCCCCCCAACTTGAATGGTTTTTTTGGATGCCACCAGGACCTAGAATCCAATGACTCTGCCACTTCTGGGGAGATATCAGGGGGTAGAACCTAGGACTGCATGAATGCTAGGCAAGTGTTCTAACACCAAGGCACAGCCCCAGCCCTCCTACCACCTTTTCTCTGTCTTTTCCTCACTTCCATCCTTTATATTTCCCAGCTCATCTTAAACTCCATTGCTGATCAATATACTGCCACTCCACACCCATATGTCCCCATCTGGTAGGCAGCATGACAAGACTGACATCTGGTTGACCCAACGTTATTACCATTGTGTGTCAACCCTCAAATAGTTGAGATTGGAGGGAAGCACACAATGGTGCCCTGTGTCCTCATTTTAATTTAATGACCATACATAAACTTAAAAGTGCTTTTAGTGCTACAAAACATGTTTTATTTCTTTTTCTTCTTTTTTTAAACTTTATTTATTTATTTGCCTTGGTGTTTGTCTGGAACTGGAACTACAGACAGTTGTTAGCTGCCATGTGGATGCTGGGAATTGAACCCGGGTCCTCTGGAAGAGCAGACGGTGCTCTTAACCGCTGAGCCATCTCTCCAGCCCCCTCTTTTTCTTTTTTAATTATATGTTATGAATAAAACATTCTGCCTCCACTATGCCTGTGTGCCAGAAGAGGACACCAGATCTCATAGTAGATAGCTGTGAGCTGCCATGTGAGTGCTGGGAATTGAACCCTGGACCCTCTGGAAGAGCAATCAGTGCTCTTAACCTCTGAGCCATCTCTCCAGCCCCCTGTTCTTTAGTTACTCCCTTCTAGATGCTTGCTTTATTCTTTCTCAGCACTGGCACACCTAACTTACACTCACTTCTAGATGACTCCTATGGAACATCTCCTCTCTCAAATACTCTATTTCCCAGCCTCATCTTTCCTGGTTCCTCGGTGCTGTTCTTCATAGTTAAACATTCCTTCCTCCCTGCAATGCCTTTCTCTTGGTTGTTAGGTATGACATTCTCGTGGTTCTCCATTTATTTCACTCTTCATGCCTTCTCATTTCCCTTTACTGTGGTCCCGTCATCTCCCTCACCCACAGAGGATGTAAAGGACAGGGAAAAGGGCCCGAGCGTCGGCACCCCACCTTCCTTTGTTTGTTTGTTGTTACATGTTTGCACTCTTCTTCTAAGGTGAGCATATCTAGTCTCAAAATTTCAAATCCTATCTGTTGTTCACAGTTCCCAGGTTTTGCTTCTGAACCTTTCTCTTAATTGGATTTATGACTATATACTGGGCATTCCCCTCCAATGACTCACATGGCCTTCTCTAACTAAAGATGGCCCCCAAAGAAACCCCAAGACTTCCTAGACAAGTATGAATCTACCCATTCTCTTGCTGAGAGAAGATCTTAGTGTTCAGGGGCACCTCTTTCCCTTACATCTGTCACTTAATCTTTCAACAAACACCCTTTCCTCTACCTTCAGAAATGCAACCACTACCCAGGCTCTTTTTGTTATTCTTCCATCCCAACACCGGGGTCTAGACACCATCATTTCTTTTTTTAAAAATATTTATTTTTTATTTTATGAGAATTGGTATTTTGCCTACATGTATAACTGTGAGGGTGTCAGATCTTGGAATTATAGACAGTTGTTAGCTGCCATGTGGATGCTGGGAATCGAACTCAGGTCCTTCGGAAGAACAGTCAGTGCTCTTAACCGCTGAGCACCATCTCTCCAGCCTGACACCATTGTTTCTCGGCTGGATTATTATAACAATCCAACTGTCCACCCTGGTCCCACCCTTGCCTCTCTGTGTCTACCCTCAAGAGTAACAGGGAGAGCTTTATAAAATACAGTCAGGACATTTCACTTCTTTGTTCAAAAGCTGTCAGTGGCTTTGCATCTCCTCTCACAGTATGAGAAAAATCCAAAAATCCTTATAATGCTCTCCTAAAAACTACACGATACTAGCTGTCTCTTCTCTTCCTACCCTTAACCCTACACTCTATTCCTGACTCTTCCCATTCCAGCCCCTGGCCTCTGTGCTGCTCCTCAAAGCCACCGTTCCTGCCCACCTTTGGATCTGGCTTCCTTATTTCTGTTGAAGTCTTTGTTGAAACATGGAAGTGAGCCTGTGTATGGAAAGTCTAATGTTACAATTCCCCCTCCCCAATCTGTTCTTTATGATCTGCCTCCAATGTTCTGTTTTCTTTCACATGGCCAGTCACTATAATATATAATAAATGCTTTCCTTTATATTGGAAAATACATATAGAAAAGTGTGTGTGTCTAGCTCCAGTGTAAATGTAAATCTCTTACAAACAGAATACTACCCTATAACAAGCACCCACACCAATAAGTGGAACAATATCTGTAACCCAGAAATCTTCTCATGTTCTTCTAATCTCTTTACATCCCCACTTCAAAGGATACCACTATTCTGACTTCTTAACACTGCATAGAGGATTTTTTTTCCATTTCCCTCCAGTATTGAATTTCATGTAAATGGGCTCATACGGTAATATACAACATATTTTAATGATCTGTTTACTATGTATTTCTTTCCCACTAACAGTATGAAAATTTCAAGACTGTAAGAATTCATTATATTCACTATAATGTTGTGTTAGCACCTACAAAGAGGATATGGCACAGAGTTGGTGCTCAACAAATATTTGATGTGCAAATGAACAAAATATTGAACAAACAGGAATGAATGCAAGAGAAGGACTCCAAATGTGAGCCAAGTCTTGGGAAATGGGCAGGAGTTCATGAGGCAGATCGAGAGAAAAAAGGTAATCCGAGAGAGTCTGCACAGAGGCTTGACATTGTGAAAAAATAGTCTGAAAGTCACAGGACTTGGTAAGCCCGGAGTAATGAGCAATGATTGTGTTGCCTGCAGCTACAGACCTGAGAAAACAGGCAGATGCCAGGCCTCAGGGCTCTCATGTAAATAAACAGATGAGAAAATATAAAGAGAAGTAAAATATGAGGGCCTTTTAGATAGTTCTAGGACATTTTAAGGGTGTTGAAATTTAAAAGGATAAAAACAACAGTATTTCTTTTGAAGTCAACTCATTAATAATGTATCCTAGTCTTCTCAGAAGAAAGTAGGGGCCACCGTAATGTTCACAGACCAAGTTCATCTGAATGTGTGGGAAAGACTTGGAAGTCTGGCAGATAAGTAGCCCCCCCACACACATTTTCCCTTGGAAGGAAAGGCCAGCTCATGTGGGAAATTTAAATGCATGAGTCTGTCTGGTTTGTCCTGTTTTGCTGGACTGAGGAAAGGCTATTGGAACTCTGCCTTCCTCACTTCCTAAACAGGGCTCTGAGGAGACAGCACCCTACCCCCGCCTGGCACAGAGAGGACAGAGGTGCTCTGGGTGTCTTTATCACCCGCTACACTTTACATCCTACACCAGTTCTTTTTGGACTTGAATGTGAGTCAGAATCACCTTGAGGCCATATCAAAACTCAGTACTGAGTCTCCTCCGGAATTTACTTTCCATAGGTCAAAATGAGACCCAAGAACCAACCTGTCCTTGAGTTCCCTGGGTGACAGTGCTGTTGGCCTGGGGAATCACTACCCTACACAGTTGCCTGCATCCTAAACCAGGCAAAGAGTTTTATAGTGTCTTCTTTTTCTTCTTCCAAAGGTAGGAATGTTCCATTCCTATGATCCATGAGCTTCAAGTTTTTCTTCTCTTACTAAGTGTTTCTATTATCATATTTTATCAGATAAAATTTAGGGTATCAGTTAAATTTGGTAAATAATATTAGCATATTTTATATATAAAATATTTGACATTGATGACATTATTGGTTACCAAAAATTTTAAGTTTGTGTTCATTAGTCAAGATTTTGGTCAAATTATTGAAAGTTTTATTTTTTCATATAGAAAGGGACAGAAGCAGCAATTATCTTGCAGGGATAGGTTAAGGACCTAAAAATAGTGAATGTGGACCGGAGAGGTGGCTGCTTAGGCATGCAGGCGTGACTATGGGTCTCCAGCATCCACATGGGAACTTTGTGCAACAGTGGCCGTTGTAATCCCAGCCCTGGGGGAGCAGAGCCGGGCAGGTTCCTGGGGCTCCTGGGGTGTAGCTGAATTGGTGAGCTCCAGGTTCAGTGAGAAAAGCTCTCTCAAAAAATAAAGTGGAGAAGCAACTGAGCAAGAATTCTAGCATCAGTCTCTGGCCTACATATCAAAGTACACCCCAAACACACATGCACACACAGCTACATACACATACAACACATATGTAAAGTTCCAGGCACATGATAAGTGGTTCTCAAATGGCTGTTATGACCACTCAGCCTGTCACCTCAGGAAGCCTGAGTATCTAGCAGAGAAACAGAAGCCTCATTGGGAGGAGCAACCACCTCTGTCTGGATAGTAGCTGTCATTCCCAGGGGCATAGTCTTTTTTTTTTTTCAAATCCAAGGAGACTCTACTTCACTACCATTTCTGACCCCAGGCCACAAGCTCATGTCCCTGATGCTTTTTTAAAATCCCAAAGTGCTCAGAAGTGCCTGCTACGTTTGGCATTCAGTAAATATTAATGAGCGGTGAGTTCTGTATGATGACGCCTATACCCATGCTTCCCCTCAGAGCCGCACTTACTTGGGTACCGCCTGATGGACCTGCTGGGCGGGTTGTTTTCATTTGTCTCTGTAATATGGCAGACATATTTTTCATTTAACTTGACTGGATATCTGAGGACAGAGTACACTCTGTACAGGCCATTCATCTGCTCCTCCAGGACCTCCACTGTACTGTGGTTGCTAAGATCCCTTTCTCCCCGATCTAACCAGGTCACATTGGGTGTGAGATACCAGCCCTTGGATGTGCAGGTAACCACATCTTCATCATCAATCTTGTCAAACTTCACCTGGGGCATTTCAGAATCTGGTTGGGAAAAAAAAAATAACAAAATAATTGGTTCCTATTTTTGTTTTAGTCCCAGGAGACTAAGCCTTCAGTGTTTATGCTAACCCCGATGGAGAAAACATGTTCTAGGTTCACTGTAGCTAAAATTTTGGCCCAAGCATAGTGAGGAAAAAAAAAAAAACAAACAAAAAAAAAAAAAACAAAGCATAACAGGACTTTCTTGTGAGTTAGGCCTCTGCTGCTGCTATCTTTATGTGGGGGGATCTTTCCTTCTTGGTGTGGGTTCATTCCAGATTCTCCACTGGCCTCAGAGGTTCCAATTGAGAATCACAGAAGAGTCTATGACCAAAACACTCTAAATGAACCTTATTTCATCTGATCTCTGAGGTGAAGCAGGGTCAGGCCTACTTAGATGGGGAAATCACAGAAGGTATGAAATAAAGCTGGGAAGTGGTGCATGCCTGTAAGTTCCACCACTCAGAGGGCTGAGGCAGAAGGATTGCTGTGAGTTCTAGCCCAGATCCTGTCTCAGAGAGAGAGAGAGAGAGAGAGAGAGAGAGAGAGAGAGAGAGAGAGAAACAATTCTCCCCACATTCTCATCTTTTATCTCTTATCCTGGAGGGAGGCTGCCTTGTAGGATTCTCAGCCCCATGGTGTCTCTGTCAAAAGGACAGTTTTCCATGCCATACTGGAGGCTAAGGGTTCAATACGGGCGAAATATGGATTCAACCCAATCAATATTTTTCAAACTACTTTTCAGATTTTTAAATTTTTTATTTTATTTCTCTGTGTCACCTACACATATGTCTATGTGCCATGCACATGCTCTGTGCTCAAGGAGGCCAGGAGAGCAATTGGATCCCCTGGAACTGGAGTTATAGACAATTCTGAGCTGCCATGTGGGTGCTAGGAATAAACCAGTGCTTTAGCTAAGGGGCCATCTCTTCTGCCCTGAAACCTACGCTTTATAGTGAGAAGAGTAGAGCCTAGAGAAGCTAGTAGACTGCCCAGTGTCACCCAGACTTAGACTCCAACTTCCAGACTCCCAGTTCAGCACCTTAGCAGCTTCCTATGAGACTATCATTGTATCAGATGTGTGTGTGTGTGTGTGTGTGTGTGTGTGTGTGTGTGTAGGGGACAGTTACAATATGTAACATCTGAGATTCACACAGTGGAGCTTTAGTGGCCCTTCAGTTCATCCATATTAATGAGTGAATAATGCATACTGGTACAGTCATAGCACCTCCTGTTCAGAGAAACATTCCCATTCCTCTTATAATAGGAACAAAGTCATTTGACTTTAGAAAAATGAGACCAACCAAGAGAAAAAAATTTAGAGCTTATTATGAACAGAGGTCAGACTTGAAGCCAAGTTCATCCACGATGTCCCTTTACCTTCGACTATCAGCTTGACTGTACTCTCTCCTCTGCCGTTGGGGGTGACAGCTGAGCATTTATACAAAGCTTGGTCCATGAAATCCACGTTTCGTAGCAGAAGAGACAGAACCCCCTCAGAAATTTCATCCCGGTCCACGGAGACTCTTCCTTCATATAAGGCATTTTGTTCTTCAAGTTGCTCTGCGTTGTCATAAAACTGGTAAACCACCTTTGTGAACACTTGGAAGAAATCGTAGTACTTGAAAAAGCGATAAAAGTCGCGATCTTCCACTTCATATTCCTCTATGATGTCCTCTCTTTCCCAGTAAAACTCGAGATTTTCTGTACTCTCTATAAAGGAGAACTCGCATTCCAGGGTCACATCAGTGAATGGGTGGGCCCGTACCTCATCTGTCGACACTGGATTGTCAAAGAAATAAAGTTAGGAGAAGCTAATGACCGTGGCCTTGGGTAAGGGACAACAGCAGGAAAGACAGAGAAGGATTTACTGGAGGAGACTGGTCATTTATAAAATCACTAGAAGACTAGAGAGGTGAGCTCAAAGATGTGCAGGGAGGAAGTGGTTCATAACGTGTGTTCTGCTTGCCCCCGCGTTCCGCTAGAACAGAATGACACAGCAAAGTGGGTCTGTCGAGCAGACCTGTCAGGAAGCTGTGTTGCTGCGGGTGCTGGCTCCAAAACCAAGCTGTACTGGCCAGATTCACACTGCAAGAGAAAGCGGCAGCGCGCACTGTGCACCTTTCTGTCTCTTCAGTCGGTTGCCAGCCCCGCCCTTACGTAATCACATCTGACTGACCTAGCAGGCATCACTCCCAGAACCTTAACGTCGAAACAGTCTTGAAAATGTTGTATACTCTCTGCTTCAGTAATTCAGAAAGGCACGTCTGTCCGTCTGTCTGCCTCTGTCTCTCTCCAAAGAGATGACAGGCAGCAAAAAGGAAGAAGAATTGGTAAGTAGGAGCCTCAGTGAGAGTGTTGCTTCACAGAAAAAAAAAAAAAAAAACTATGACAAAATAGAAGAAAAATAAATCAACACAAAGAGTAAATCTGGGTATCATGTTAAATGGGCAAGGAAGTTTCTAAGCCATCAGCAAAGTTCAGACAGACAGACATCCAGTAGGAGACGTTCTGGAGGACAAAAGACACAGTCTGCCCATCTCAGCACGCAGGGACCTGATGACTGCTGGTGGGGCGCCAGATATTTGATAAAATGTTACTAGGGGTGTGTAGGGGGTTTTGTTTTGGGTTAACAATTGAAAGGACTGAGTTCAGTGAAGCAGTTACCCTCTGTAACGTGAGTGGTTCCCATTCCTCCCAGCAATAAGAATGCCTGCCCAACTGCTTGGCCAATCTTTCTCACGCCTTCATACCGGAAGGGAGACATGAGCTCCTCATGGGTCTCAGGTCTTTGGACTCAGATCAGAAACATATCTCTGGCTTTCTTGAGCGTGTGTGTGCTGGAGGTCCCTGACTTTATCAGCTTACATTTATTTTGTGTTTACAATATGCTCAACATATTGTAAGAGATTTCTTTTCTGGATTTCCTTACTCTGCAAACTACGTTGAAGTGGATAGTATCTAGGGCTAGGAGGTGAGTTGTTCAGGGACACTTGGTTCACTTTGTGGGTGGGAGTAGACTCCCCTGAGTCTCTGGACTCTGGTCCAAAGCTCTCCATCTAAAATGTGCTCTTCCAGCTAACAGTAGTCATTCTTTCTAAACTTGATGAACAAATCAGTTACCAAGGAAACGGATGAATGAATACAAAGAGAGGCAAGATGGAAGGGACAGAGTAGGAAAAGACAATTTATGCAATGTTTATAAGGTTGGATTTGCACATTTTTAGTAGCAGTTTCTAAAGCCCTGCTCTGAAAACTTACAAACCCAAGGTCTAGTACTAAGTAACCACATACTAATCATGTGGCTCCAGGCAACATCATCTCTCTGAGTTTATTTCTGTATATATAATTAGGACATCACCTGCTCCGGGTGGCTGTGAAACACCTTGGGATTTTAGTGACTGTTTCATGTGACACAACTCGGTCATTTTCCAGAAGGACACTGGGAAAGAGAACAGATGTGTGTATCTTCACTCATTCCGATCTCCCTCATAAGAATGTATATTTAAAAAAAAAGAATGTATATTTTATTTTTTGATGGATCATTGGTTTTGCCATCTAGGGTTCAACCTCTGAGCTCTTGCTACAGCTGCTCCATATATATGGCCTTGGAAGAAGAGTTCACAGTCTGAAATCTAAAAGAGACATGATCGGCTGAGGATGGACCTCAAACTGCTGTGTCTGCACAAGGCCCTATCTATGTAAATACATCTTTTATCTTTTTCAAACTGCTGTTTCTAGGCTGTGGTGCCTTTAGCTCCTTCAGGTCTAAAAGCCTAAGACAAAAACATATCAAAAAGCTAAAAATGTAGAAAATATTTTGAAAAAAATTATATAAAAATATGATGGATGTCTAACACACTGCATACCAGGTTGATAATGTTGTTATAAAATATATTGTTAGTTGTACCTTCCTGAGAGATGTACATTCCTCATTCTCATCTACACTCATACATTAATGTTTTTGGTAGCAATTCTAATATGAGTGACTGTCAACTCACTTTGCCTTTGTCCCTTTACACACACACACACACACACACACACACACACACACACACACACACACGCACGCACGCACGCACGCACGCACGCTCCTCAGTCATCAAGTGAAAAGAGCCAAGAAATATTGTCCAGTGGACCAAGACTTGCACTAACTTCTGAGTTATGTCTGGGGCCTAAGGATACTCTCAAACTGCTGCTGCCCATCAGAGATGAGAACCGCTGTGGGTTCCTTAAAGGTGGGGACACAGGGAAGTTTGCAATAAACATGGGGATCAAGTTATTCATGCAGCTATGGCTTCGAATGGACAACACTAATTTGAAGGGAGGGGTTTCTCATCAGAACAAACAGTGCATTTTATATTCTCCCACGTATTTCAGCATTTCACCACAAATTGTAACACAAATACAATATTTGCTTTTCACATTTTATAAATAACAAGACTGAGATTTGAAGAGATTAAATAGTGAGTGTGATCAATCGTTTCGTTTGTTGGTTAGTTTTGTTTCTTATCTCTATGTCATTGTCCTCACTATCTGCAGAATGGTTTTCAAAATACGAAGTTTTTAAAACATGACTCACCTGCACCATGAAGAAGTAGAAGCAGGTTGGCCCACATCAAAAAGAAAGCCATTCTGTGAGAGACAAGAAGGCAGAAATTTGCTTCAGAGATTCTGGGCTCCAGAGACACAGCCACCTGTATAGGGGAGGGTGAGGGGGTTCATCAGCACTGCCTCTACCTTTCAGACCTAGCAGAGGTGCCCTCAGCTGACAGAGGCTCCCCTAACCTGTACTCTATGTGCCAATAACATCTGAGTGATAACACTCGGCCGCTTCGAGGAGATCTAACACACAAGCACATCTGGCATCTATGCAGATAAAGGCACAACACTCAACCTGAATCCAACCTTCCACTTGGCCTCTTTTGTCTTGTTTTTGTTGTTGTTGTTGTTGGTTTGGTTTTTGGTTTTGGTTTTTTCAAAACAAGGTTTCTCTGTGTGACTCCCCTGGCTGTCCTGGACCTCGCTCTGTAGACCAGGCTGGCCTGGAACTCAGAGCTTCTCCTTCCTCTGCCTCTAGAGTGCTGGGATCAAAGGTGTGTGCCACCACTGCCTGGACCATTTCTCCACACTTGGTTCCATCCCACCCCACCCGACCCCACCCCCATCATTGCCTGTATCATTTCTGACCCCATTCCCCCCCACACACACTGTTTAAGGTAATTCTCTTAAAGTCCTTCTCATCTCACAGACAGTTAATCATTCCTTTTGTATCACACTAAGCATAATTTTATTGCCTAAATCGCATTGCTTGCAGTTATTTTTCAAATGTTATTTATCTCTTTCTATTTTAAAGAAAGGCAAGATAAAGATTCCCTCTCACTATACATTCTTGCCTCCTTTCTCCCTCTTATTTGTTAAGTAGGAGAAGATCCTGGCGGTACTTATGATACTAACTATGTGTCAAATATCTCTCCATGGAAGATACAGCAAAATAGTTTGAAACCAGTCTGAAATTAATATAAAATTAAAGGATAATATGATCAATACCAGCCACCAGGGCTATTATATGTAATAGAGAAAAGGAATAAGCAAATGTCATGGAGAAAAGGTTCTAAACATACAATATGTGTTTTTTATAACAACGAAATTTTGTCAGCTCTTCCTGATACGAAAGCTTTTCATCATTAGCCAGGACAGAAATTCCAAGGCTTTCCTAGTTCCCTTTCAACCCCAATTAGACAGTTTCCCTTCTTCTGCCCTTTGCACTGTGGGATAATCCTCTTACACATTTAATAAAGCTTGTTTTAAATGGGCTAAATGTAAAAATAATTTTAATAAATGAGAATATTAAAGTCACCCTCAACTTGTCTACTTTGTCTTATAGCTGCTTACATTTATATTTATCCACAGCTCTACCAGGCTGCTCATTCCTCAAGAACAGGACTAGGCATTTCTTCTATCTTAACTATACATCAGAGTAGTTCATATATTTTAGATCCAGTAAGTACTCATTAATAGAATTAAATGCATCTGGCTTGAGATTTTCACAAAGTTTCACGGTATAAAAGGGGAGGAAAAAAAAACCCAACTTTTTCCAAATCCTCAAAACAAAGAGATTTATGCAATGAGAGCAAATTTTCCTAAAGCAGCAAACTCCAGCCACGCAGCCAGACTTTGCCTCTAGGACTCACACCTTTTTGTTGTCTGGTTTGTGGAAAAGTCAGAGGAGTCTGTGAAGCATGGCTGTGGTGACATGAACATGGATTCGGAGCTGGCATTGACACCTCTCCACTTCAGTCACACTGTGAGTTGTTTCACTGACCATCAGTTCCCCCAAATACACAATCTCTTCAGACAAAGAACTTACCTGTATGGCAGCTGGTTTCTCCGATCAGCCAGCTCGGAAGCAAGTGAAGCAGAGCCAGCACATCTTCGAAAGGGATAGTTGTGTGGCAGTCCTCAGGGAGAAGGCTCAGAGATACTGCTATTACCAACCTGTTGCCACAGATGCTCAATAAAGAACTGTGACACAATATTTTTACCGTCATACTTGTTAGCTTAAAAAGTCTTTCAAGGGGGCTGGAGAGATGGCTCAGCGGTTAAGAGCACCGTCTGCTCTTCCAGAGGACCCGGGTTCGATTCCCAGCACCCACATGGCAGTTAACAACTGTCTGTAGTTCCAGTTCCAGGCAAAACACCAAGGCAAATAAATAAATAAAGTTTTTAAAAAAAAAAAAAAAAAAAAAATATTTAAAGAAATTATTTTAAAAAAAAAAAAAAAAAAAAAAAAAAAAAAAAAAAAAAAAAAAAAAAAAAAAAAAAAAAAACCTAAACCTCTGCTGGAAAATCATTCTACACTAATTTTTTTAAATCAAAATTTTGAAGACTAATAAAATTGCATGTGGGAAATGCTTACTGTATAATTTTGGTTAAAAAAAAAAGCATGAAACTTTATATGCACATGATAACATGATATATGACATCAGCTTTGTGAGAAGAAATGTGTGCTCATGGAGGAAGAAAAAAATGTATCATAATAATAATAACGGATTATTTCTGGATAGTGAAGTTGCAATTCTAATGTTTTTATTATGTATTGTGGATTAGTGACCTTTTCTATTATAACAAAGACTCTAAGTGGAACAATAGCAGACTATTAGACTTACTGTGGTACAGGACCCAGGAAAGAATGAGCAAAGGAGAAAGTTCTTCCTCAGTCTCCTCCTCTTCTTAGTAAGGATGGTTTGTGTCCTACTGAACCTTCATTCATTAACTCGAACACTCGGATTCAGTAATGGGAACTTCTTTGTCTTGCTTGGTTTTACGAAACAGGGTTGTGTAGCCCTGGCTGTCACAGAACTCATTCTGTAGACCATGCTGGCCTTGAACTCACAGAGATCTGCCTCCCAAGTGCTAGGATTAAAGGCGTGAGCCAGCACCACTAGGGTGGAAAGCTCTTTATTACGGCACCTTTTCCCCTTTCCCACCCACACAGCACAGAAATCACTATTTTGTCTTAACTAGGTTGACCCTCACAATAGCCAAGGTGAACTATGCACCAGCATGTTGGGTGGGCTCATCAGTTGGTCAACAGGCTTTTTATATCAGGGCAAATAACATGAGGACAAAACTGAAGAAGGCCTCCATCTAGGAGTCATATAGGATCATACATTATGTGTTCATTTATGATTGATTTCTTTCACAGAGAGATTACCATAATGTCTTTTAAGAGTCATCCATATAACATGTATTGGCATTTCTTTTATTTATATTGATGAACAGTGTTCCACTGCATGGATCTACCACATTTTATCTATCCTCTATCTGTTTAGGGATTTGGGGTTCATTCCACTCCCACCCCCATTGTGATAAATAATGCTGTTACAAACATTTGTGTGTACATGCTTGTGATGACATTTTATTTTCTCTTTGCTATGTACCTGAGAGAGGGATGGCTGAGTCATATGACGACTCTAATTTTAAACTTTTTCAGCCATTCAAATGGGTTTCCAAAGAGACTACACCACTTTTCATTCCCACCATCAGCCTATGAGGGTTACTATTATTCACATATGCACCGGCACTAATCACCATTTTATTTTAGCTTTTCTAGGTGGGCATGAGTATTTTGGGATATTTGATCACACCATGAAACCCAAGACTTTGTTAATAAAATCAGCTTTGGATCAGGAGGTGGAGCCAGCAACTAGAATTTGACAGAAACTAGCCACAGAGAATACAGAGGAGCCCGGAAGATGGAGACAGAGATTACAGGAAGGAGTAGGGAGGGACTTGGAATTTTGGGGTCTTTTTCGGTCTGGATGACTAAAGAGACACTCTCTTGCTGGGTCTCCAGCCAAAAAGAAAGGTTGGCTGGTTGCTTCTCAGGTTCTCTGAAATATCAGGTTCTCACCCCATTTTCTGACTCTCAAGTCTTTATTGGTAAATAGAAAAAAATTAAAAATGGTAAATAATTAAAAAAAAATGATTTGGCAGTTGAGGCAGAGTTTGTGCCTATGGGATCAGAAATCCTGCCAGGCAAGGCCTGAGCTGCAGGGCACTGACTGCAGGGCCACAGGGTGCAGAGGTCAGTTAAAATATCAGTAGACTCAGGTGCATGCAGCCACTAAACAAACAGAAAAACAACACATTAGTAGCTTATTGTGGCTTTTATTCATATTTCTTGGGTGACTAACAATGTTTATCAATTTTCATGTGCTTGAGTAGTATGTACATTTTTTCCTTCTAAAATTGCAGTTTTTGATGATTCCTGCTATCTTTCTATTCACACGCAGGAAGTCCCTTAAAGGCAGTGTGGTGTTCTGAATGAGATCTTCCCCCATGTTCTTGAGCATTGAAGTACCTGGTCTCAAGTTGGTGAATTTGGGAAGGGTGAGGAGGTGTGTTCTTGCTGAAGGAAGGGTGCCACTGTGGGTGGGTGCTGTGTTTATCTAAGTTGTCCTATTTCCAGTGAAGACTCAGAAGTCAGATATTGGGGTGAAATCTAATAGATCAAAGAAACGGCGAAGGAGTGACCAGCTGACCTACACTTCCCAGACTGAAGAGATCGAAACATCTCCAAATCTTTCCTCCTTCCTGTGCATCTTCTCTATCAGTATTCTTGGCTTCTCTGTGGCTAGTTCCCGTCAGCTAATCACTGGTTCTGCCCCCTTATTCAAGGTTAACTTCATTAACACAGTCTCAGGATATCAGTGCAATCAAATATCCCACAACAGGTGCGATTTGAGGCCTCAAAAGCCATGCACCTTTCCAGTATGCTCTTTTTACTGTCCTTATTTGGAGTTTTTGAGATGTGCATTTCCAGCCGGGGCTGCTTGCCACCTGCTACTTCTGCTCTGCCAACATGGACTATTATCCCTCTGCAACTGTGAGCCAAATCAACTTTATATATATATGTTGTGTTGGTCATGGTGTTTTATCATAGCAACAGAAAAATAACTAAGCCAGGCAGTGACTGTTTTTAAAAAATTATGACTGCTAAGTTCTGTTGTGTTGACACCCAGCTCCATAATTTCTTCTGACTTGGAAAATTAATTTGTACTCCCTATCTTGATTTTATTGTACGTAAAATGGGGATAATACTGTCTACTTTATAGTTTGAAGATGGGATTAAGTAAAATATTGATCACAAAGCCCATAGGACAGTATCTGGCACACTTATGCATGATGTCATGAAGATGTCAATTATTTTTGTATAGTTGTTAAAATAATAATTAAAAAATAAAAAGAATCACTAAAGTCTGTCTTTAATTTTGCCTCAGACAGGGAATTACTGATCTCGGGTGTTTGTTGAGACAGGGTCACTATATAGCCCTAGCTGACCTAGAACTCAGTAGGTAGACCAGGTTGGCCCCAAACTCACAGAGAGTCACCTGTCTCTGTCTCTAGAGTGCTGGGACTAAAGTCATGTGCCACCATGACTGACGCCAAGTTACTGATTCATCTTTTAAGACCTGAACCACAGTGATAGGAAGATGATCCATCCTGGGATTATGTAGATAAACCACAGTGAAAAGGATTCTGGAGAGGAAATAATTCCAAACTGTATTTGCCAATCTGAGCATTTGACCTTCAGCTGATAGGTTACAATAACTCTAGACATCAGCAAGTCTTTGAACATAGATTTGACAACTGGTAAAAATTGTTGGTATTCTCTGTCTCTTCCTACTTTATTTGCATGGTTTCCCTTTGGGTTCCTTGGATTCTCCTGCACAGATTCACACACTTCTAATTCTCTTCACTTGGGTAGGGCCAGACAAATGACAAGTTTCCAGTGAGTCTGCAGACGGGCTTGATGGGCTTGTTTTGCTCAGCACCCACCAGGCCTGTGGTGCCTGAAGTATGGTCACATTCCAAAAAAAAAAAAAAATCAACTCAAATTTTGTTTTCAGCTAAGTGGTTTGTTCTGCTTGTGTGCTTGAAGCCCCCCAAAATCTCCAACCTCAACAAATGACCTAAAACTGTAATAATCACAATATTTTGAAATGACACAAGTAGGCTAATGCCTTTGGCAATTCTGTCTACTCACTATTTGAACAATGTTATTCTGAATAAGAAAAAATGCACACTAGATTAGGTTCATGAATCAGTGTGTCGTAATTTAAAGGTCACGGACTTTGGAGTCACACAGACACAATGCTAAATGTCTACAATGCTTATCACTATCTATGTCATACAAGACATTTGCTCTTCCTTGGTTTACGTTTCCTCCCCTTTAAAGTGGGAACACGAACTTTTAGTAAATTACAACAATTTACAAGTTGTTTGAAATGTAATTTATCTGATGTGAAAAATCAAATCAAATGCCAAGTTCTTGATAAATGTGGGTGCTTACTAAATGTCAGTCCTCTTTCAACTAAAAATATTTATAAATATACTACTACTCAAAAGTTTAGGTTCTGTGTAGGTTGGGGATATACTCATAAATGAGGATGCTCCTCTCAGGGACTGTTCAATGTAACCTAATCAGTAAAAACAAAAATCAACCAGGTAAGTCAGACACATTAGTCCAACTAGTAAAAATTATCTGAAAGAAATTATACCTGGGGTCTAGATGGATGGATAACTCAGTGGCTTAGACCTTTGGCTGCTCTTCCAAAGGACCCAGGTTCAATTTTCAGCACCTACATGACCCTCACACAGGCATACACACAGGTTAAACACCAATAAACACAAAATAAAAATAATTCTTAAAAAATTACACCTGTAAAAATGGGTAGTCCAGCTAAGTATGATGTCAAACGCCTTTAAAACCAGTATTTGGAAGGCAGAGGCAGGCAGATCTCTGAGTTCCTTGACAGCCAGGGGAAACAAAACACATACAGAAAGACCCCACAAAATAAACAAAAAAGCAGGGTAGACTAGAAATCATCATGTAAAAGGAACTAAACCAGACTCAGAAAGACAAATGTCGCATGTCTTCTCTCATACATGAATCTGTATTTTAAAATCAATCTCCCTCCATATATAGATAAAATACATATATAGATAGAAGTGAGTGCCTGTGAATGGAAGAAGGTTTGTTTTGACGGGGAGGGGAAGAGGAAAAAGAGGAATATTGTACCCCCTCTAAAGCAGAACATGTGCTTACATAACATGGAAGCAGACTGGGATAGCAAGAAAGGGTTGGGGAAGGGGTAGGGGAAGGTGATGGACTGAAGGAGCAAACACAATAATAGACATGCATGAAAAAGTCATGAAGAAATCCATTAGTACATTTACAAAAAAAAAATCATGAAAGAAATCATACTTGCAATGATAGAGTTGAATATAGGAGTGTGCACAAAATTAAAATAAGCTTTTTTCTATATGGGAACTTATTCTAATTGAAGAGATATACTGCATACACTAATAGGTATAGTTTTCTTGTTATGGGTTCAAAAATACCATGTTCAACTTTTAGAAGATAGCTTGTGCCTAGTGATGTTTTCATTTATCCTGCATTCAACAAAGTTCATATCTTTATTGAACTAGGTCATACCTCAGTTCTGCAAGCAGTATAATTAAAATTTTGTCCGCTTGCACATTTCTTTGCTACTGCTCCATTTTTTACTCCATCCTTCACTGTTTACTAAAAAAAAAAAAAAAAATTAGTTTCTGTTCTATTCTAAACTTTCTACATAGCTTCATTTTCTACTATTGAGGTTATCTTTTCCATTACCTGATGTGTAATCTTAGCTCTTTTTCTGAATAACTTTTCATTTTGCATTGTTTTTAATCAAGGATAGACATTTTTTAAAGATTTATTTATTTTACATTATACAGAAGAGGGTACCAGATATCGTCATAGATGGTTGTGAGCCACCATGTGGTTGCTGGGAATTGAACTCAGGACCTCTGGAAGAACAATCAGTGTGCTTAACCTCTGAGCCAAGGGATAGACATTCTTAAAGCATGAAATTTTATTAAGTAATTTTGAGGATTATAGTAGAGCTACTTCTAGAATGTTAGTTTGATCTGAAATAAGGCCCATTAAAAAAGAAAGAAAAATTTAAATCAGATTCCTACAAGCCATTTGCAGATTTTGTTTGTAGACCAGGCTAGCCTCAAACTCAGAGATCCACCTGTCTCTGCCTCTGAGTGGTGGGATTAAAGCTGTGGCACAAAATTTATTTTTTAAGACACAGTCTGTCCATGTTATTCTGGCAGTTCTGAAACTAAGTAGACCAGACTGACTTCATACTCACAGAGATCCTCCTGCCTCTATTTCTGCTTCACTCACTATGCCTGGCACTGACAAACTGTATCGTCCTATGACAATGCAATCATAAAACTTAGCTGTGAAGAAGCATGAAGTCTCTTATCTTCTTATCTACATGACTGAGTTTGTGGTTTTTGTTGTTGTTTTTTTTTTGGGGGGGGGAGGAAGCAATTTAATGCCACAGGTTACACATAATCACGTAACTTTTTGTATTTAAGCTCAGTAAGAAACAAAACTAAGTATTTTTCTCATTTCCACTAATGACTAAAATTACGAAGTGTAATTTCAGAAAAGATTGAAATTGGGATAAGGATGAAAATACACGAAATGGAATTACTAAATTAGAGCCAAAGTCAAGAGAGTTTCCCAATTAAATTCTGGTTCTCACTTGCAGTGGACTCTGAGCGCTTTCTCAAAGTGAGTGCAAACCAAGGGGCGTCTTCAGTCCAACTCCCAAACTCATTCTCACCCACAAAAACAGACCAACGCCCACGCCAGTGATTCTGCAGTTGGCAAAGTGGGTAAAGTTCTTATTCGACACACATTACTTTTAAAAGAAAAAAATGATAATCCTGGAGGGAAAGTCGGGAAGGTCCTAAGTATGTTTTCCAGATGGGGCAATTGCAAGCAAGCTACAGCAGAGATTTTTGGCCTTAGCTTCGAAGAGGGCTTTGTTCTACACCATATAGCGCTAGCTGGCCTGGAACAAGCTACATAGGACGGGGTGGCCTCGAACTCAATACCTGGGACTAGATGCCTGCACCCCAAGGCCATTTCTCCCGTAGACTTTAAATTCTAGCTATCAGTTCCGTCATTGCTGCGCTCTCTGGATCACGCAGATTTGGGGGCCTGGTCTCAAGTGAGAACAAAGGAGGCGGCGCCCCGTGACGCGCAGGCCCTCGGGTTAGCTCCGGGGCTGTTTACTCAGGGCGGCCAAGGCCGGGGGCAGCCCGACTATAAAGGGCTGGCAGCTCGCTCCAGCACAGCTCCATTGGCTTCCGCTCGCCCTGCAGCGCGCCTGCTCAGTTCCTTCCCGGGACCCGCAGGCCTCGGCTTGCTCCCAGCGGGCACCGCGCCGCCCACCACGTGAGCCAGGGCCCGCCCCCCAGCGGCGCGCGCACTCGGCGCTGGGCAGCGCGTGACTCGGGCCGGCCCGCGGGGTGAGCGGCAGGCCGCCCCGGGCCGCGCCACTTCGGACGCGCTTCTCCCTTTAGGTTCCGGGGCGCGCCGCTCTCGGCGGCGGCGGCCGCCTGGGGACCCGGGCGGGATGGAGGAGATCACGATCGGAGATGCGGAACTCAACTGGTCCCGCCTGAGCGTGTCGGCCGAGGCGCTCGAGTCGGAACTGGAGGCGCGCTCCGAGGAGCGGCGGGGCTCGCGGGAGGCGCTGCTGAGGTTGCTGCTGCCGTACAACCGTCTGACGTCGCTGCCGCGGGCCCTGGGCAGTGGCTTCCCGCATCTCCAGCTCCTGGACGTGAGCGGGAACGCTCTCACGGCGCTGGGCCCCGAGCTGCTGACGCTGAGCGGCCTGCGCACGCTGCTGGCTAGGAACAACCGACTCGGTGGCCCGGGCTCGCTGCCCAAAGGCCTGGGCCAGTCGCCGCTCTGCCGCAGCCTCCAGGTACTCAATCTCAGCGGCAACAGCTTCCAGGAGATCCCCGCCTCGCTGCTGGAGCTGCGAGCTCTGCAGACCCTCAGCCTGGGCGGCAACCAGCTGCAAAGCATCCCCGCTGAGATCGAGAACTTGCAGAGGTGAGAGGCTGCGGGACGGGGTGGCGTGGTGTGTGTGTGTGGGGGGGGAGGAGGGTGAAGAGCAGGGCGGTGGCCCGAGCTCCGTGGCACCAAGTTGGAGGCGAAGACTGTCCGGCCATCGCCAGGGCTAGCTTACAACTAAGGTTGAGTGGGTCATGGCGTTTGCATTGTGTTTAGTCTGCAGATCTTCAGATCTTCGAGGCAGTTTCGCCTCATTTTCTTTTTCTTTTTTTTTTTTTTTCTTCCCCACCACAGTGAGCCCTGTAGCTCAATTTGTACACCAGGTTGGCCTCTGCCTCCCAAAATTAGAGGTGTGCACCTCGAAATCAGGCTTTACCTTATTTCTTGAGTGTAGAGGAGAAGCAAAGTGGGTACCCATTAACGGAGGTGGTTGATTTCTTACTGGAAAGCCTTCCTTGACTTTCCATGCCTTTGCATTAAAGTGCGTGCCCATTAACGTGGCGCAGGATGTACTCTGACCTATTTCCTTGTTTTTTATTCTATTTCTAGCCCCCTCTTCTCTTTAGTGTTACTCGAGGTACCATTTGTGGAGTTAATGAGCTTTGCACTAACTCGCTTGTATAGAAAAAGGCAGCTTGTCATTCTCTAACTTTGGATTGGGTGGGTGCAAAGGGTGCAAAACCTCTTCGGTGAACATACTCACACTTCAGAATCGAACTCAGATCTCCCTACCTCTGCCTGAGATTAAAGGCATGCACCACCACCACCACCTCTAGGCTCATGACTCCTTACCACCACCACCACCACCACCTCTAGGCTCATGACTCCTTACCACCACCACCACCACCTCTAGGCTCATGACTCCTTACCACCACCACCACCACCACCTCTAGGCTCATGACTCCTTTCTTTACTGTTCCTTGGACAGTTTCAGCCAGACTACTTTCTCTGTGTCGCACTCACCCCACCGTTGTATTTATATTATTGACTATCATTTCTTCCTAACAGGAATTGTCTACCTCACCTAGTAGGTAATTCAGTAGTGTAGCATTTAATGGAAGGAGGAGGTACAGAAAAGGTATTGAAAGTTTCCAAGGGTACCCTGCAGGGAAGTTGGAAGTAAAACAGCAACAAAGAAGTATCTTTCATTTGTGAAATATTTTCAGCTCCTTTATTGGATGAGCCAAGATAAAAAGAATGTGGAGCAGGAAAGAGCCTTTGAGTGAACAGGGAAAACATTGTCCTGGGAATAAAAATTACCATCTCCAGCCTTAGGCAGGCCACTTACTTAAAGTGTCCTATTTGTAAAGTGAGGCATCTGAACACTGTGTCCCTTTATTTGCTCCTTAATAGATGTTTACAGAGTACTTGGTGTGTCCAGCATTTCCTTAGGTTCTGGGGAGACATGGTGAGCATGTGCTGCCCACATGAATCAAACATTATGTTAGCAAAGGGTAGAGATGCTAAAGATTTATAGACTTCCTTATAAAATTACACTGCTTAGAAGTAAATCTTGGGGTGGGAGAGCACCTTAAGACAGTCACAAGGGTTTGACCTACTGGAGTGAGTGACATTTGAGTCAGGCTTTGGAAGGAAGCAAATGAAGATGAATTAGAAATTGAGCCACAGGGATCAATCCCAGTAAAGAGGAGAGTATTTGTGAAAGCCCAGAAGCAAGGGAGAGAACAGTTGCCAAATAGCTGAAAGATGAGCGATGTCCTAGAAAGTGGCAGATGAAGGCTTCCGAGAGTGTGGGGTGCATTCTGAGTGCACGTGTCTTCCTGTGGAATGGAGAGAGGCTGAAGAGGTGAGGGAGTTTGGGGCTTCTCAGGAGGTCTGTGGTAGAATAATAAAGATAGTATTATCTCCATGGAAAAAGAAATAAGCAAAATTCCATGTATGGAAAACTTAAAAATATGCATTGCAGTGGTCCCAGTCATAGATGCTCTAACGTTCTCTATGAGTCCAAGATGAGGTACTCTCCATTTTTAGAGGAAGAAAAAAGGCCCAGAGAAATGAAGTCTGAAGATCACAAACCTATTGAATAGTGGGACTGGGTTTGACTTCTGAGGTCTCTGATACCAGATCCATGAATTTTCCCCAGTGGCAGGGAGGGCTGGGATCTGAGTCTCTAGGCCTCTGTGTGTTGGTATATGAGATCCAGGGACTGGTTCAGGTCATTTGTACCTGTTTGGCCTGATTGTCTGGCCTGACAACTGCTACTTGAGGTTGGTTGTCATTAAGTCTTTGACTTGATAAACTGTGGGACTTTTTGCATTGTGATTTTTGTTCAGTCCTATGTTTTATTTCTCTACTGATAGGAATCAGAAAAGGTTTAGATAATGAATTCTAGTTGGATGTAGGCCGAAAGAGTCATGCAGAATTGTACTCCTATGATCTAGATCATTTCCTTCTTTCACGGATGAGGAAGCTGAGATTTCGTGTGATTGAGTTGCTTGGAGCCAAATTATGCCACAGTGAGAGCCTGGTGGTTCAGTTCTCAAAGACTACTTACTATTCTGAAAGGCTGGGAAATGGAGAGGTGGAGTTACAGTCACCTGAACCCTACAGTAGCTCTTGGACATCATGTTTCTCAAATCTAAATTCTCTTGATTGTCAGCCTGGTATGTTCCATATGTTGTGGTGTACTGTTGAGCCCCTCCCCTTCTCCCTTGCTGGTGCTGAGGGTGGACCATATGGCCTCCCACATCCTAGGCAAGGGCCAGTTCTTGAGCAAAGTCTAATATTTCGGCAAGTGGAGAAGGTTTTGTCCTTTTAAGGAACAGTTAAAAACAATTTTTTTTTTAATTACACAAAAATTTCCCCTTTCTCCACCTCTCACATTCCAGGAAGGAATAACAAGTCTTGGTTTAATATCCCATTGGCCTCTCCAGATTTTTCTGGGTCTTAGATGTGTCTTCTTCAGTCTGATTAGGATTCATCCCTTAGTGGCAAAGTTTTGAATTTAAAAAAAAAAGTTCCTGAAAGATGGCTTTCGACAAACAAGTAAATGGGTGCTGGAAGTCCTGTTTATTTTTATGACTGGTTTCATTCCTGGAGTAAATCAGACCATTGTATGAATGTAAATTCATTAAAGGAGGAGGTTCTTCAGCACAGAAGTGTGAGCGCTGGGCTTTGTGTAGGCGGGCTTGTTTTACAGTGCAGAAAAAGTAGGAGTGTTTCACACTCTTGACTTTTCTTCTAATGAGCTTGGATTTTATTCTTCTTAGTCCAGAAACTCACTGAGGAAGAGCTTACTTTATTACTCACTGGGCAGCAGACTGGGTGACTGGCTTGTGTGGCATCCTGGATGCTGTGTGGGGACGGAATCTGAGGCCAGTGAGTTTTATTGTCCTTCCCCCATTTATTTAGAACAGCAGTGCCCTCTCTTTAAGTGACCTTCCCTTGGAGGCTGTTTAATGTGGTTTTCACAGATAAGAGAGGAGGATTATGACAAAACAAAAGCTAATTAATCCCTGGAACACTAAAGCTGGTCCCTAGGAATGAGGTCAGTCAACAAGATAAGGCAGAAAAATGTGCTAAAATTTAACCAAAACGCTTTCCCTATTTAAAACCTCACATTGAATTTATAGATGTCAGTGTCTGTGTTGGCCTCCTTTAATTTCTTTCATACCGTGTATTTTGATGAGAGTTGCCCAACCTCAAGTACTCTGTTTTTGTGGTTGTTTTTGTCATGTTTTCGTTTTCTTTTAAACCCACCAAGTTCCCTGTTGATGTTACCCTGCTACTCCTTGTTTGGGGCCTGTCCTAGAGTGGTTAGCCTACTGGGTTACACCATTAAAGAAAACTGACTCCTTCCCTCCCAGCAGTTATCAAATGCCTGAGTAATTCCTCAGCTGCTGCGGGAACTTTATATCCACATCCTCTGCTCTGTGCTGGAATTCTGTGTGGGTTGAGCTTGCACAAGTCTTTGCAGGTTGTCACAATTGCTGTGTTAGTATTTGCAACAATCTTCTAGAAAATATCACTTCCTTGAAGTTATCCACCACCTCTGGCACTTGAAGGCCTTTCCACCTCTCTTAACTTAAAGATCCTTGTGTCTTGGGGCTATGGATGTGAAATGGATATTCCATTTAGGGCTAAACATTCCTTAGTCTCTTATTCTCTGCATGTTGACCAGTTGTGAGTCTCTGTATTATTTGCCATTTATTTCAAGAAGAAGCATCTCTGATGATGATTTAGAGATGTACTTATCTGTATATAGCAGTAAGTCATTAGGAGTCATTTTAATGCTATGTGTTAATGCACGTGAGGAACAAACCACACTACCAATAGCCCATGCTAGAGTTTATTTAAGAAGGCTACTGGACAGGTGCAGCAGGGAAAAGAGTGAGTGAGCCTCTCGTGGCATTTTCCTATGAGGAAGCAAGTGGACGCAGGTTTTACAGGTTTATATAGGGCGCCCCGATCATGCAGCATGTTCTGAGGGCCATGTGAGCTTGGTCGGGTTAGCATGTTTACTGGGTAGCTACATTGTGCCGGGATTCCTTACACTGTGTCCATTAATAGATAATGATAGTTGGTCCTCCCCTAGGGCCTATGACATAACCTAAGCACAGCTTGGTGGGGTTTGCTTTTGTTTTGTTTTTCCCTATTAACTATACCTTATATGGGTTCCATTGTACAGAAGAGGTCTTAAATCCAATCAGAAAGTGGTTGGTTTACTCCTGTAACATTCCTGCCACTACTGCACCAGTGGGCATATCTTGCCAGGCCAGTTACTGTAGCTTGCTGAGTTCACAGTTGGGTGAGAGTTGATGATTACTTTTCTCCTCTGGTATTGAACATAACACCTTCCAGCTAGCCAGTAGAGCTGAAGCTTCCAAATCAGTTCCCATTTCATTTCTCCATGTTTTATAATTGACCTATATACTGTCTTCAGCAATATGAGCTTACTGTCTAGATCTGGAGGACAGTCAAAAGCAAGTAAACCATTCCTGAGCACCCATTTCCTAATATGTTCTACTTGGGGTATTCTGCTGGCTACTTGTATGTCAGCTCAATACAAGACAGATTCGTTGGAGAAGAGGGAATCTCAATTGAGAAAATGCTCCACAAGACTGCACTGATAATTGATGTGGGAAGGCCCAGCTCACTGTGGGTAATGCTACCCCTGGGCTGATGGTCCTGGGGGCTACTAAGAAAGCAGGCTGAATTGAATTCTCTGCTGTTTCTGCTAACCTGCAGCATTATTTTAATGTTATAATGCCAGTCTACTAAAAAGAAGCCAGGGGGTGGTACATACCTTTAATCCCAGCACTCAGGAGGCAGAGGCAGGTGGAGCTCTGAGTTCAAAGCCAAGTTGGTTTACAGATGAGTTCCAAGAGTGCCAAGGCTACACAGAGAAAGGAACCCTGTCTTGAAAGTCCAAAAGAAAGGAAGGGAGAGAGAGAAAGTGGGCAGAGCCAGCCATGAGGAGCAAGCAGGGAGCAACATCCCTCCATTGCTCTGCTTCAGTTACTGGAAATATGAAATAAAATAAATTCTTCTTTAAGTTACTTTTGATTGTTTATCACAGCCATAGACACCCTTCTTATATAAGAAATTGGTACCAGGATCATGGGTATGGGCTGTGACAGACCTGACCTTGGTTTTTAGAGGATTGTGGAAGGACTTTGGAACCCATTGACTACTGGGGCTCAGTGGGCTGTTGGGAACTAAGGAGATGACCCTGGGAGCAGTGCAGACAGCAGAGGTCTGCCTTGTGGAGGAGCTGCAGGGCAGGTTTGAGAGACCCGTAAAAACTATCAGAGCACTTGGGTATTTTGAATTAAAGGCTATTAAAATGAAACGTTTGCTGTGTGGGGGCAATCAGTGCTATCAGCTGGAGCTGAGAAATGAGTGATTAGGAAGAGGTCACTTTCTTAGTGTCACATCACTGAACGCTAGTCCCTCCTTTCTGTAGCTGCTTCTGTGTCTAGTTGTTGAAGTTGATAGCGTTTGAACATATATGGAAATACAGGGCTCTTACTTCAAGAAGCTCATTCTGTTATTTTTGCAGTGTCTGTCTGTCTGTCTGTCTCTCCCTCTCTTCCTCCCTTTCTCCTTTCCTCCCTCCATCGTGTGTGTGTGTGTGTGTGTGTGTGTGTGTGTGTGTGTGTGTGTGTGTGTGTTTTCTGACTTTGTACATTCCTTTTTCACTTGATTTCAAGTTTTCTTTAACCAACCATATAATACAGAGCTAGTATATATCTTTACTTATATTCCGTGTATCTTTATTTGACTGGAAAAGGCAAAGCATTTCCCATGTATAACTGGTTAAGGGGACAGTAGTAGGCACAGGGTGTCCAGTGGGTCATTTACTCTCCACAGAGGGAAGGTGCTCAACTCACTGTCCTAACAATTGAAAAGATGACAGGCCATTCAAGGACAAATTCAGGGTTAGTATATTAATATTAAACAGAAGGAAAAGATATTTGTTACGTAAGTTTGATGCTGAATTGTTTTTCTGTTTTCTGCATATATCAACACTAGAAGGATAGGTTACTCCAATTCTAATAAAACAGATTTAAGAACTTTTATATATATATATGTGTGTAAAATTTACTTCTATTTTATGTTCATTGGTGTTTCATCTACCTGCATGAATGTCCTTGTGAGGGTGTCAGGTCCCCTGGAACTAGAGTTACAGATAGTTGTGAGCTGCCATGTGGGTACTGGGAATTGAACCCGATCCTTTGGAAGAGTGCCAGTGCTCGTAACAACTGAGCCATTTCTACAACTCCCATCCTCCACAAACTTTTTTTAAAAATATTTATTTATTTATTATGTATACAGTTTACAGAAGAGGGCACCAGATGTCATTATAGATGGTTGTGAGCCACCATGTGGTTGCTGGGAATTGAACTCAGGACTTTTGGAAGAGCATTCAGTGCTCCTAACCTCTGAGCCATCTCTCCAGCCCCCCTCCATGAACTTTTAAACTTTATGATTTGCTTTAAATTCAGCAGTTGCCTTTCTAACTACAGAAAAGCGTGTTTGGAACAGTTGCTTGCTCAGAAGTTTAATTCTCCTAAGTCATTGAAACATCCCAAGTTCCTGGAGCTGGGGTTATATGAGTCTGACAGTGAGAGATAATTATGACAGTGTCTTATATTCCGATTGTGATCTGTTTACTCATATCTGAGTTGCAAAAGAGAATTTATCATTTCAAAATCACAGAATTTCAGATCCTTCTCTGTCAGAGTCACAGTAGCCACTGGTGGCATCTATTCTCTGAGTCATTACCTAGCCTTCGTGGAGCATTTATGACAACCAGTCACCAGAGGCAGCCAACTTCTGATGACACCACTTAAGGATTACGGTTTTAACCTGGAAAGACAGCATTCAGTTCACAACCTGACCTAAATAAATAGCATGTATTTATTCTTGCCTAGAGCATGTTGCCATTCACTATTGAATCCCTTATTTAAAACTTCCAAGTTTGGTAAACTTTTGTCCCTAACAGTGTTCTTGTTAAAATGACTTCTAGGATAATTTTGTTGTCTGAACTTCAAACACTGTTGTTTTGCTGTTGATGTTGTTTTGTTCTGAGAAATAATCTCACTGTGTAGACCTGGCTAGCCAGGGACCCACAGAGGTTTGCCTGCTTCTGCCTTGTACTTTGTTCTTTTCAAGTAGCTCTCTCATTGAAAAGTAGGATTTTCTGACAACCTGGACGTTAATGTAACCCATACTATGTAGTATCAAAACACCTGCATAGGGACTTTGTCTTTCATCAATATGTAGATACTTAGTGGTAGAAAAGTTGAACCTTAGAACCAAAGTGGTTCTTTGTTTAGGTGGTTGGGTTGCTTGTATTATTTTTGCTACAGAGTAATCTTAGAAAGGAAAACTATAAACACTACAGAATACCTGTCCGCTTTACTTTTCCAAGTGTTAAATTTATATGTCTTAGAGAGACATGCAAGCTTTCCTACATAATCAGAAACAGAAAAGAGTACACCATTGATATAGTTAAAATAAAGGCAACTTTGGGTTCAGGTTGACTGTCAAAATCACCACATAGCAAATAAAGGTGACCTTACAAAAGGCAGATGGATGGGCAGATCATAGATGGGCAGGATTATAGCTGAGGAAGATTCTAATGGATGGCTACCAGGAAAGGATTTGAAGTGCATTTCCTAACTCAGAGAAGGAGGGGAAGAAATATTTCAATGAAACAACAGTAAGGGAAATTTTGAAATAGACATTTATGCAAAACACAATTAAAATTCTTAGAAAAAATATACAACAAACACTACAGAATACCTGTCCGCTTTACTTTTCCAAGTGTTAAATTTATATGTCTTAGAGAGACATGCAAGCTTTCCTACATAATCAGAAACAGAAAAGAGTACACCAGTCTCCTACATCTGTTCATGATTTTCTTTACTGTTTTTCAGTTACTCATAATCAGTTGTGGCCCAGCAATATTACATGCAGAATTCTAGAAATAAACATTTCATAACTTTTAAGTTGCAGCTCATTCTGAGTATCATTTTGAAATCTTGAATTGCCCCATCCAAAACCTGAATGGGCCTATGAAGGTGATAGATACCCAATCCCTGATTCCTGCCTGCCTTCTCTCTGCTCCCTGGTCCACCTTATCTGCTCTGTATGACTACTGCCTGTTAATTACTTAGCTGCTTTGATGATTGTTTTTGCTTCACTGGAACAAAATTCTTGACATAAGCAACTTGAGCAGAGAACTGACTCACAGTTGCAGACAAGTTGGTTGGCCTTGTGGTTGGGAGGCCTGTGAAGCAGCTACATTCATGATGAAATGTGTGGCAGAGGTTGGCTATTACTTGGTAAATGGCAAGAATCAAGGCAGGACTTTCAGAGGTTGCCACTAGCGACCCACTTCCACCAGCTGGGAATCAGGCATTCACAGTACGAACATAGAGGAGCCACTACAGGTGACCATAAGAGCTGCTAAAGAGAAAAGGAACAAGTCAGCCACAAAGGAACAGTGGTAATAGTGACTGGAAGGAAATGGAAGAACATCTACCAGCAAATAGAAGTAGCATCTGTGACCCAGACAGTAGGGGAATGAGTGAAAGAAAAGAAACTGTGTCCCAGTAAGAAAAGGAGACAGTAGATAGATCATTGCAGATCCTGCACCCTAACATATCAGCAATCTGATATGCTAACATATCAGCAATATATTGTTCCTGTTTATGCATGACAGGTACTTCAAAACACTAGTAAGTTAGAGGTGGTAACTATTACTTCTCGTCTTAATTACACTGGGTTCAGTCGCACACACTCATCCAGCTAATTGTGAGTCTTCTAAACTGGGTGAAATGATACAACTAGCTTTTCTTTAAAACTCACCCAGCACAAGACTGGAGAGATGACTCATTTAAGAGTCGTCTTGAAAAATGTTGGAGTTAGGTTCTCATCACCCAGGTCTGGTGTCTCAGAACTGCCTGTAACTCTAGCTCCAGAGGGTCCAATGACTTCTGGCTTCTCTGAGCACCATATGCCTCTACATAAATAAGCACATAAAATTAAATATTAAAACACACCCATCATACCTAGGATAAAATTCAAATCCCTGTGAGGCTGATAGGTGTTCATAATTGTTGACTGGGTATTATATATATATATATATATATATATATATATATATATATATATACACACACACACACACATATATAATTGTATGCCATCTTTAATAAGCAGCAAGTAATTGGCCCTGATTTTTATGCCAGTAAGTGGTAGAATTGAATGAAATAAATGCTAACAGCAACAACAAAAGCTGGAAGCAGTGTTGATAATCAGAGGAAGTAGATTTCAAAGCAAAATGGACTTAAAGGGATAGATGTTTCATATGAATTAACTAGCACTCCAGCAGGAAGTTTTAGGAGTCAGAAACTTAGATGTGTGTCTGCAGTGTAGCTTTTGTACACAGCAGAAAGAGACAGACTCTGACCGCAACACTGGTTATATGGCATGACCAGACTAGAGCTTTTGAGAGTTGCTCCTTTTACAAAGTCAACAGGAATTCTTGTAATCCATATAAAACAAGCAAAAATAGGTCACAAAGGAATAAAGCTATGCAGAACACATTTAACAACAAAGCTCTGGACAAAGTCATGGAAATTGTCTAACCCATGAGAAAATGGGTAAATGGCATGAACAGGAAATGCTCTAAGCATGTGCAAATGACCAGAAACACAGAAAGACAACACTAAATTTAATTAATTAGAAAGCTGCAGCTCTATAGGTGAAAAGTGCACATTGGTACCTTTTTCACACCATCAAATTATTTTCAAAAAGTGTTGGCCAGGGGGTATAGTTGGAGGTGGAGTTAGGATCACTGAAGAAGACTGGGTTGGTGAATCTTTCGTCTCTGGGCTCAGGAGAGACTCAGGTGAGGTAGAAAGCATTTGAGAAAGTCCATTGGTTTCTACACACACACACACACACACACACACACACACACACACACACACACACACACACACACATTTGCGCACACACGTGCACAAAAAATGAAATGCCCACCAGTTAATTCCTATTTTGCATAACGATGTAGGCCCCCCTTTAAGCTGTTTTGTTATTTTGCTTGTGTTTTATCTGCAAGTCTTTGAGAGAATGATAGTTCTGAGCAGATTAATGAAACCAAAAGTAATAGTGGGAAAGTTGCAAACACACTGTGTTTGTTCAGAGTGTGTATGTTCTCTTTATTTTTACAGATACTTTAAAAACTGACTACCACCTCCCTGCAAAACTTCTTTGGAGCCTTTCTATAGTGTCAGAGAATGGCATTGTATTTTGTTACAATATGTCCTACATCTAAGGTGTTATTTGGCTAAATAAACAGGATAACTTCATAGTAATGGTTGGTTTTGCATAATTTATTTATGTAAATTTATTTATTTAGGTTGCTTCTGAAGAATGTACTTATTTTATTAAGATTAAAAAAAAAAAAGTAGAAACTTTGGTTTCCTGCCCTTTTTGGAGGGTGGGCAGAGATGGTTTTCCTACTGCCTCTTAGTGAGTGCACCAAACACAAGCATGCCAGCATGGAATCTCAGGTGCCTGTAATCTTGAGTCTCCAGCCTCCTCTGGGTTCTTGAGGGAAAAACCCTCTTTTATTAACGGTGTGCCTATTGAGTTTTTAAAGCCCCCTCCTCTACCTGGAAATGTTGTTTCTCTAAGGGCTAAGCTCCCAGCCCCGCTGGATTTGCAAGTACTCTGGGAAGGCTTGTCCACTGAGAGCTGCTGCTGCTGGGATCCCTGCTGGTCCCTTTCAGTGCTCTGAACTGTTTCTCCTGGTTTAGAGGTTTGATCATGGAGTGTCTTGTCTGGCAAGATACCAGGGTAGCCTAAGACCAATCGCATATCAGATATTTACATTATGATTCATAACAGTAGCAAAATTACTTATGACTTATCAATGAAAATAATTTATGGTTAGGGGTTACTACAACATGAGGAACTATATTAAGGGGCCATAGCATCAGGGAGGTTGAGAACCGCTGGCTAGCTTATAGCAAATCCTGAGAAAAACATTGTTGAGTCAGTGGATAAAGTATGTCCTTTATAGTAGAGACAGTGAAGTATCTTGACAAGTTTGTGTTTATTTACTTTTTTAAAATTTGCTTTTGCAGTTTAGAATGTTTATACCTTGGAGGAAACTTCATTAAAGAAATCCCACCAGAATTAGCAAATCTGCCTTTTCTGAATTACTTGGTGTTATGTGACAACAAAATCCAAAGTGTGCCTCCTCAACTTTCGCAGTAAGTAGTCTCGGCTTATAGGCACAGGTACTGTGGTTAAGAGTCACTGTCTGGAGCTCTCTTGTGATTTCTATGAAAAGAATTAAGAGTATGCCAATAATCTCAGCACTGGGGGGGGGGAGGACTAAGACAGGAACATTTTAAAGTTCTAGACCAACTTGGACTATATAGTGAAAATGAAAAAAGTTTGTTGAGCTGAGTAATTTTTAATTTTACTTATAAATGTTCTGGTTTATTCCCCCCAATGTATTTGTTCAGCTCTCTCTCTCTCTCTCTCTCTCTCTCTCTCTCTCTCTCTCTTTCTGTGTGTGTGTACATGTGTATGTATACATGTGCACATATACATATGTGTGTAGGTAGGTACAGGTATGCATGCTCTTGTGGAGAGCTGAGAATGACCTGGATGCTATTCTAAGGCCTGAGGGAACTGCCTCTGGGATTCCAAGTGTGTACCACACCTGACATTTTTTACTGGTGCTTTCACAGCGATGCTGGGGATTGAACTCAGGCCTTAATAACCCAACCCCTTAGCTTTCTTCTTTAGGAGGAGGGTATGAGTAGTAATTTGGCAATAGCTTTCCTTGAGTCTTGTGGAACTTGGCAATTTGTATTTGATGTGAAGCACTCCTGTCCTGATGTGGCTTTATAATGAAAAGGATCATTTTTCATAGCATACCTGAAATATTTTTTTAGATGTGTAAGTGATAAAATATGCCCGCCAGTGCCTTTAAATCTATTGTTGATCTCAGCTAGAACATCAGAATACTTCATAAATATTTTAAGTACTCTTAAGATCCTAGAGGGGAAGTCTTTGATAGCATTTATAAAATTGTATTCTGAGCTGGTTGAGACATTATTTTTTCTTTTATTGACCTCAGTCCTAATTGTCTATTCATATGGGAAGCCCAGATCCTGTACATGCTCATACAGGCATGTTTGTGTACATACAGAAGTGAATGTGATCGTGACGTAAGCTCTTACTCATCCTTTGCTTGTGGCTTCTCCATTGTGCTCACTCCAGGTTGCATTCGCTTCGTTCCCTCAGTCTCCACAATAACTTGCTGACGTACCTGCCTCGAGAGATCCTCAACCTTATTCACCTGGAAGAGTTGAGCTTGCGAGGAAATCCACTGGTTGTTCGTTTTGTAAGAGATTTAACTTATGACCCTCCAACCCTTCTGGAATTAGCTGCAAGGACCATTAAGATCCGAAGTATTACTTATACTCCCTATGATCTTCCTGGGAATCTTCTTAGATACTTGGGTTCAGCCAGCAATTGCCCAAACCCAAAGTGTGGTGGTAAGTGAATCTGATGTTGGCCCTTTTCATTCTGTTGTCTATTTTTAAAATTTAGTGTTGTGTTGTTTTAATTAGCTAAAACTTCTTTCACACAAAAGTGGGTTATTAGAAAGTAAGACATTTCACTCGCTGAACCTCCTTTCTGCTTAAAAATTATTTTCATACTTATTTTGGTTTCAAACACAAGGACAATACCCAGGAAATCCCATCCTGTCTTGGAACATTATGTTGAAAATAAGATGATAAAATGGAAGGAAACATAAAGTATGAACGCTTCTAATTCCCTAAGAGTTTAAGATGTTTGCCTATCTTTGATGTTTGTTTGAAGGTTTCCTATTCATTGTATCAGATATAGTTAGGGTATACATAAAGTTGTATTCAAGCAGACTCAGTGTGTGCCTATTTCTGGTTGTACAAAAGAACTCTTTAAATCCATGGGTCAGACTTGAATTTAGAGCATTTGGAGACAAATACTACTTTTAAATAAGTCTGCTTTTAATGTGTATAGATATGTGTGAGGATAAACACATAAATACTGAGAAAATGTTGCCTAATGTTATCAAAAACCAGGTAAGATTTTTCCAGAAAGTGTCATCTTGTCTTAAGATTATTTTACAGGTAAAAGAAGAAAACCAAAGTTAAATTTCTCAAAGTTGGTTACAAGATAAAAAGAACTGGGATTTAAAAGAAAAGTGTTTTCTAAGGTGGTTTGGCCACCTCTCAGGAACAAGGGTTGCTGTCTTCCTCTGTGGGCCTCTGTCTTGAAGTGGATTTGGCAGTGGGGGGGGGGCTAGTGAAACTAGAGTGAAGGGGCAGCAATCATACCATTTCTTTCTGTGAGATCCAGAGGGCCCAGAATCCATCCTCTTGGAAGTGGGTCTCTAAAGAGAAAAGAACTCTCTTCTCCTTGTCACTGGATTTTTATTGATTTTTCTTTAGTATTCTAAAGAGCTGTTTACTTTAGGAATGTCTTAAAAATTACAAGATTAAATTTTCAGATAACACCAATAAAATAAAATCATTTTACATGTTTTTCTACTGCTACCATCCCAGGTTCCTTACTGAACTGTAAGTTAAAAAAAAATGAGACATTGTCTCTTTGTATAGTTAGAGATGACTAGTATTACAGGAAGCTAACATAGTTATGAGGCTTTATTATAAATCTCTAATTAGAAGAATGTGTCTACTTTCTAAATTGTTCAGAGTGATAAACCATAAAAGTTATGGGGAAGCCAGGCATGGTGGCACATACCTTTATTCTTGCACTCAGGAGGAACAGGCAAGTGCTACTCTTGAGTTGGAGGCCATCTTTGTGTTTGTCTACACAGAGAATTCCAGGCCAGCCAAGGCTACATAGTAAGATCCTGCCTTTACATATTAAGTAAATAAGGTTATTGAGGGGATCCCGTCGATGGGGAGTTCTCCTTTGTTTTGGTCCATCATGTGATAGAGAGTAGTTGGGAAACTTAGGTTTGAAGTTTGAGATTTCTCTTTAAAGAGATAATAGGCACAAATCTCCATAGTTTGGTTATAGTGTAGCCAGCTGGATGGACTTGGATGTGGAAGGTATTTCTAAGGGGAGATACAGTGACCTTTGCTTTCCTTTTAGCTCTGGATGTAGCTCTATCTACTTCTCTGAAAGAACATAGAATTAAGAACCAAGTAAGGGAAATAAATACCAGTTTTAATATACTAAAGTGTACTTGATTTTGTATACACTAAATTAGATACCAGCTTTGCAGCCTGGAAATTTAGAGCATCCATGTAAGGTGACATTTGTTTCTGTCAGTTTTGCTCTCCCGGTGAGGGCACACACATGTTAATCCTGAGCTTCTGGGAGAAGTTCAGGCAGAGTTTTGTTGTTATTATTTGTTTGTTTTTAGAAAAGCTACGGCTCTTTGCTTTTACTGACTTATATTCTTTTTTCTAGGAGTTTATTTTGACTGCTGTGTCAGACAAATTAAGTTTGTGGACTTCTGTGGGAAGTATCGCCTTCCCCTGATGCACTATTTGTGTTCTCCAGAGTGCTCTTCCCCCTGCAGCTCTGCGTCACACAGCTCCACATCCCAGAGTGAGTCTGACTCAGAAGATGAAGCCAGTGTTGCTGCTCATAGAATGCAGAAAGTTCTTCTTGGTTGAGCAGCAGTGGGTGTTGGAAATACTGAAACACTAAACAAAAGATAATGAAAACAAAATGAAGCTTGAAGCTGATTAGAACCTTAGTGTTTTTGTCGTGAATGTCCATGTAAGGGTTGCAGTCATGTAAAAGGTTCGCATTCCATCTATTAGTGCAGTTAGAGTCCAGTTTCCT